>JACXGJ010008812.1:8980-20675 GCA_016801105.1 Esox niger
ACACACACACACACACACACACACACACACACACGTTGAAATCAAAGCCTGAGCTCCGGACATGAACAGTGCAACAACAGAGTGCATTTAATTAACAACAGCTCACACTGGAAGCACTGTTAAGACTGATTGAGCTGCAGTCTAAACAAAACAACTGGCATTCCCTGGGGATAGATGGCCTGACCCGGTTCCCCATATGATCTTTGCCAGATTGTGTTGAGTGTGTCTGGTGTGTGTTAGTGTGTGTATTCTGCTTCCCTGATGGGTCTGTTTGTATATGAGTGCCTGCATGTCTCAGAGTGTGTGTGTATGTGTGTCTCACCTCCCAGTGGCTGAAGACCAGTTGGGGACTAGCCAATCCGCTGGTCCTCTTGCGTATCTCATCAGCAAATCCGAAGCTTTCAGCCACAGGAAGGACAGCCTTGATGATGAACATGTCTGTCCCCTCCTTCATCTCCTCTAGTAACACCCGGCCCTCTCTTTTCCCCAGGACCCCGTACACACGACCTGCAATCACACACATCAGCGAACACCCACACAGCAGTTAGCCACAGACTGGCACAAACGTATTTGGTCAAAGTGGCTTTACATGTGTAGCTGGTAGTCTGACCTACCGAATAGAAAGTATTCAGAACATAACATATACAGTTAGGTCCGGAAATATTAAGACACTGACACAGTTTTCATAATTTTGGCCCTGTATGCCCCTATAATAGATTTGAAATGCAACAACCAAGATGCAACTGAAGTACAGATTTTCAACTTTAATTCAAGGGGTTGAACAATATTATCGTCTAAAACGTTTAGGAATTGCATACATCATTTTCATACACAGTCCCCTTATTAAGGGGCTCAAAGGAAATTGGACAAATTAACACAATCAGAAATAGAATGTTGATTTTTAATACTTTGTCAAGAATCCCTTGCAGGCAATGATTTCTTGAAGTCTGGAATGCATGGTCATCACCAAATGCAGGGTGTTCTCATTTGGGATTCTTTGCCAGGCCTTTATGCATGTTTTGGGTTATTGTGCATCTGTAATGTGAAGCGCTGTCCAATCAACTTCACTGAACTTGGCTGAATGTCATTTATCCCTATACACTTTAGAATTAATCTGGCTGCTTTTATCTTTTGTTACATCATCAATAAACACTAGTGATCCTGTACCATTGGAAGACATGCATGCCCATGCCATCACACTGCCTCCATTGTGTTTTACGGATGATGTGGTATGCTTCTTAGTTCCATCTGTCCAAAGAATGCTGTTCTGTGCTGTTGACTTGGCTTGTTCCTGCTATCTATTTATTTTATTTACTGGACTATTTTGCAGCCTAGGGATGGCCTGTTTCACTTGCATTGAGCGCTCCTTTCACCGCATGTTGTGGGTTCACAGCAACAGCTTAATTGATGATGAAATAATAAAGCAAATATGAGTATATCTATATACACTCCACACCTGTCCATGAAACAGCTTTTGAGTCAGTGTTCTATTTACGTTGGTCCCTTGAAAAAGAGGGTTATACATATTAAAGAGCTGTAATTACTAAACCCTACCTCCAATTTGGATGTGAATACCCTCAAATTAAAGGTGCAAAACTGCATTTTAAACTCATATACATTGTTTAACTGTAACTTAAATATATGTTAGTAAACAGCCAAATTAAAAAAAACCCGTGTCAGTGTCCAATTATTTCCAGACCTAACTATATAATCTTAAAATCACTTAAGAACACAAAGCTTTTTGCCCAAGGCACAGACAGAATATAGCCCATTCCTATGTCCCTGCAAAATGTATAATAATAAACTTATTCCAGAAATTATTCCATAATAATAAAGTCGATCTCTGGAAATTAGTCTCCACCCCTCAAAAGACACTTCAATTGCTGCGTCACGAAAGCCAACATGTTTGCTGACTCCTGTTTAAAACCATGTGGTTGACTAATCTAATGACATTATTGACCACAGTAATTCATACACAACCACAAAGACACAATCATATCAAACAATATATCCCACCAATTTGTATAGGTAATGTAATTGAATTGATGTTATTGATTCAGCTAATGAAATAAACATAATGTAATGAAAGTATCGATCAAGGCTATTTCTATACATATGCTAAATGATGAATATACATAATTCAATAAAAATATGGATAAGTAGCTGATTGTCCTCCTAGTGGCAGTAATAATAAGATGACAGTGGATCTAGAGCCCTAACTCAAGGAAACATCTCCCACAAATATCAGTCCACCATGGGCTGAGTTTTGAATGGGAGCCAATGTTTATAAATAGGTTGGACTTATGATCATACAGGAGTTTAAGGCTTAGGTTGTAATGAATGTACTGATGGGTGATACATATCACATTGTCCCAATGCAGTTAAAATCTGGGCTCAAGTTTACAGATTATTCAAGGTAAAGATTTAAACTGACTGACCTATGCAGGCTTACCTGAGAACGTAGTCGCTGATAATGCAGGAAAATCTTTAAATCTACATCACACATGCTGTAGTAGCGTATTTCTCAAAAAATCATACCTAGCACCTCTGCTGTAGCCATGATCTCGCAGGTATACATAGCAGCCATGAGTCTCTGAGGTTTGGCCTGGAACGCGTGTCGACAAGCCTCCTTCACAGCAGCGATCAGCTGGCCAGAGAACGGTCCATAACAGCCCACGACCCCAGCCCCAATGTCCTCATGCCGCCTCTGCTGGCTTGGCCTGGCCACGGTGCCCTCTGCCTGGGCCGTTTCACCTACTTTGCCTGAGTCGCCCCGACCCTCCGGCTGACCTGCAGTATCGACAGGGCTTTCGGAAGAGGACGCTGATGCATCATGGGAGTCGGAGACTTCTTCACCCACGGAGTACAGGTGGGTGCGCTGGATGGGGAAGTTCATCTCCCATCTCTCCACTGAGAAACAGACGCCCATGAGCGGCTCCTCACACATTGGTCCAGAAAGGGTGGCAAGCTGGAAACCGCTGACAATACTATTGTCAAAGTCTCGAATAGCATTGGCCTCATCTTTCTCTCCTTTGTCTCGTTCCAGGCAGTGCCACACGGACGGTCTCTGGTACCCCTCCACATTGTTCAGTAGAATATTTGGCCCATGCCTAAACAGAACCACAGAACCACAAAATATTTCATCCTATAGAAAATAATACATGAATACCATATGATTTCATCCCATGTGAAATAACCCTTGGGTTAGGGTTAGAACTGTCCTTGTTTTTCCCTAATACAATAACATCAAATTGATCAGAAATACAGTGTAGACATTGTTAATTTTGTGAATGACTATTGTAGCTGGAAACACGTAGGCATACAGAGGCCCATTATCAGTACCATTCAGTCCTGTGTTCTAAGGCACGTTGGGTTCACTAATCCAAGTTCATAATTTGAAATGACTACCAGATCATTAGAAAACCCTTTTGGAATTATGATGTAATGATGATGCTGTAAACTGTTGTGCTGATTAAAAAAGCAATAAAACAGGCCTTCTTTAGACTAATTGAGTATCTGGAGCATGAGCAATTGTGGTTTTGATTACAGGCTCAAAATGTCCAGAAACAAATAACTCCATCAGTATATTCTTGTTCTGAGAAATGAAGGGGATTCCAAGCAAGAAAAAAATGTTTACAAAGTTTTGGTGTAATTTTATACAACTACTCCCTTCACAGAACAGCGCAATCGATCTCAAACCAGAATTGAAAGACGGGTGGGAGGCCCCAGTGCACAACTGAACAAGAGGAGAAATCAATGAATCAAATTTCTTTATAAAGCCCTTTTTACTTTAGCAGTTGTCACAGAGTTTTTACAAAACACCCAGCCAGAAACCCCAAGGAGCAAACAACAACAGTGTTGAAACAAATACATTAGAGTGTCTGCTTTGAGAAAGAAACGCCTCATAGGTCTTCATAAAAAAATACCCGCAAAACACCAGTGTCAACGTCAACAGCGAAGAGGCAACTTAGGGACGCTGGCCTTTTAGGCAGAGTTGCAACATAAAAGCCAAATCTCAGACTAGCCAATGAAAAGAATAGATTATGATGGGCAAAAGAACACAGAAACTGGACAGAGGGAGACTGGAAAAAAAGTGTTATGGAGAGACAAATCTAACTTTGACGTATTAGGATCACAAAGAACAACATTTGTGAGACACCGATGAAATGAAAAGATGTTGGTGGAGTCTGTCAAGCATGGGAGAGGCAATATAATGATCTGGGGGTGCTTTTGTGGTAGTGAATTGGGGGATTTGTACATATGAAATAACCAATGATACAGCTACATCCCATCCCATATGAAATAACCCATGATACACCTACATCCCATCCCATATGAAATAACCCATGATATTCCTACATCCCATATGAAATAACCCATGATATTCCTACATCCCATATGAAATAACCCATGATATTCCTACATCCCATATGAAATAACCCATGATATTCCTACATCCCATATGAAATAACCCATGATATTCCTACATCCCATATGAAATAACCCATGATATTCCTACATCCTATATGAAATAACCCATGATATTCCTACATCCCATATGAAATAACCCATGATATTCCTACATCCCATATGAAATAACCCATGATATTCCTACATCCCATATGAAATAACCCATGATATTCCTACATCCCATATGAAATAACCCATGATATTCCTACATCCCATATGAAATACAATGCAATACCTGCGTGGTCCAAAGGCCCATATCCGGTCTACTGCATTCCTCCACTTTCTCCCTTGCAGCAGGACCTCCAGCTTGCTCTTCAGTTCCAGAAGGGCATCATGGGTCCGTGGACTCATGTCCAGGAACCTCCCATCTCTTTGGGCCTGTCCCGCCTGCTCCAGGGTCCGGATCAAGTCGGCACTCCCTTCCAGGAGAAGTGGCACCTCTGCCCAACACAGCACACTTCTGGGTTAGGACCAGGCTTCATACGGTTTGACGACCACACCAACACACAGGGACAACCCAGACAGTGGGCCACCCAGCTTTCTCACCTTCAGGTAGGGGTATGGCCCTCACCCCCATAGTGGCCTGTCTGTTTGGGGTGGTGAGGGTGACCAGGCCACTGGGGTCCAGGTGCAGGGTGTCCGACTCTTTCACCTGATGCATTACAGCCACCTGGTCAAACAGACAGACAGTATTTCACCTGGTGTAACAGCCCCCTGGTCAGACACAGACAGCCTTTCACCTTGTGAATAACAGCCACCTGGTCAGAATCATGCACACTCTCCAACCCACTTAGCACACACCTTCTGTTGTTTCCCGAGGTCTTCATTGACCATGTCCACTCTGGGTGGTTTGACCACCGTCTCTCTAAAAGGGATGATGGGCTTGGACACACTGATCTCAATCTTGGCAAACCTGAAGGATAAGAAAAAAACAGGATCAGATATGTACAGCGCTGTGCAAACATTTAGGAGAACCTGAGAAAATTGCTTAACACCATTTATCTGGGCATCAACAGTTTACGAAACAACCATTAAAACAGTTCACAAAACATCCATTGTAACAGTTAATCTAACAACCATTAAAACTGTTTATGAAAAACTGTTAAAACTGTAACAACCATTGGAACAGGTCCTGTAATAACAACTGAAACAGTTTATGTAAGAACCACTCAAACAGCCTATGTATATGTTTTATGCTTATATTTCAGTATTGTTTTGTGAAAGCACCGTGACAGCTGATGATGTAAAAACGGCTTTATAAAATACATTTGATTGATTGATTGATATTACTATTGTATTACTCTTTCATAGGTAAGTTAGAGTAATATACAAAGAGGAAAACATTCATGTCTTCATTTTTATTTAGCAAAACAGTAACACATCGGTCATGATTAGTCTCTCACATCCCACACAGGCCTTCCAGTCTGCTTCTGAAATCATTCCTCCAGGCATTGCTGCATTGTTAACCGAAGAGGAGGTTGAAAAAAAAGATCCGCTTTAATCAGACACAAATGAGCCTCACACATCCTGTCAGGAGACTGAACCCACGCCAACTAAACTACCAGTAACGGAATAGCTTCAGGTGAAGAGTGGACACCCTGGTACTTCTGGAGCAACTTGAAAGGAGACATCCATAGACCCCAATACCGCGACACTAAATCCTGACAGCTGTCCAGTCCTGGTCCACTAGGTCAATCCTAAACATACCGTGTGTTTTAAAAAATTCACCTCAGAGGGCTGAGAAGACCTTCTGTCTGGACACACCCAGAACAAGCCCCCCCCCTTTACACCCCACAAACCTCACCAGCCCCACTCCCACCACCACACACACAAACAGCCAGTCAGGATCTTTGTCTTCAAGACAAATGTGCACATACGCACACTTAAAACGCACGTACAATCTAGCCAGAACCAGCCCATATGAAGCGAGGACCCTCTGTCTTCCTCCATTCATCACAATCTCTCTTTTTTTACGCCCACTCTCCCTCCCTCTCTCACTGATGTTTACTAGAAGCATCTCAAAAGCGCTGGAGCTCTCCACGATTCTGAAGCGTGTCAGCAGACAGTGTCAGTGCTGTGAGGCTTTGGAAGGGACGGTTACTCTGGCGGCTGTGGGGGTTTGTTGCATCTTTAATCTCACAAACACTTGAAATCCGTGTCAAAATATGCCCCATTTGCTCTATAGTGCACTACTTTTTGACCACAGCTCTATGGGTGAGCTCACTAATAGTGAACTGTAATGGGGGTAGGGTGCCGATTGGGATGCTAATGGAGTCTTTTACAGTGCAGACAAACTGTGGGTGAGGCTTCCAGACGTAACAATGTTTCCCCGCCTAAATAAGTAATCCCTCCTCTGGCTGAAGAAAGAAATTTTTCATTCGGAAGGGAAAAAATGCACATCCAGTAGTCAGACTGAAAAGCCCTGAACAAATGACCCAACCAAGATCCACATGTTTAACACCCTTTTAGACCCTGGTCAGTTTGAGGACATGAATGACAGGAAATGTGTTAAAAATCCAAGCAGTCTCTCACTAACCGACATTTTGTTGAAATACGCTTCGGTCCCAAACAGCAATCCTATCGTTATACGTTGGACCAGAACCATACCGGTCCAAGGAAGCCATGTCTGGGCCAGAACCGCAGAGAGTTGGCCGTGTTCAGAAGTACTGAACTCTATATGTTAGCGTTTCCGTCCTAACAACCACAGATCTGACTTCTTTGTTTAATGGCCCTCTCATAATAATCTGTTCATTTCTCCAAGGCCTTGGGAGTTGGAGAAGCCCTGCGTAAAATCCACCGTGCACATTGAGGCCTGTGAGTGTGATTTCTTTTTTTGGTGAAATAAAAGGCTGTCGGGTTCTGAACAGTAACTGTAGCTAAATCACCCTACTAATGACATTACACACCCCAGTATAACTTGGTCAGGATCAGATGACTTGGCCACTGACCCATTTCTCCAGGCCCCAGAGAAAGACAGAGCGGGACAAGAGAGAGAGGAACAGATCAAGGGAACCTGTGTGAGAAAGAGGAATGGCAGAGAAGGGGGAGGGGGAGAGGAAGAGAGGGAGAAAAGGGTAGAGAGATGGGTTGAGAGAAAGACTGAAAATGGAAAAGGCCTCGGAAACCCCTGTCCTTCTGACGTCACAGGGTCACGTGCCACCAGAGGGGCTGAAATGGGCTTGACCTCTTTCTGAGCTCTGCCAGGGCCAGTGAATGGCTGTGAGCCAGGCTGCTTGTGTGTGTTGTCATGCTACAACAGGGTCAGTCTGCGTTCACAGCCAGCATGTTCCCCTTCCCTTCCTCTGTCCTGCCATGCTCTTTGCCCGGGCTGGCTGGCAGGCAGGCTGGCATATTTTCAAAAACAGAATAAGAATAGCCGTCATCCCCTGATTAAAGTAAAACTGCCCAGTGTTTCCACAGTACTATGAAATGTAATATTTAATTAGAATATGACTTCCTTGCAATCTATTTTAATTATGTTATAAAGCAACTTCTCAGTGTAGGAACCCTATTGGCATATACAGGGCATAAAAAAAACAGAGTGTGAGTAGATGGCAGTTGTCCTTCTCCAGTTGGCTGATAGACTATGATGTCATCTTGCAGGAGCTAGCCTATTACTTTTTTTGTGTCCGTTTGAGATACAAGGGTGCTTATGATTCAATTGAGACACATGAGTAGCCAAAAACAATATTAAAGATATGACTCAACAAACTACTAACTATTGAAAGTGACAATTTCACTGGGGAGTTACTTTAAATGTGGGTTGAATTAGAAGAAAAACATAAGGAGAATGTATAATTCGATGGCCGGAAATGTCCTGTGTTAATTCACGAAACAGGTGCATGCACTTCAATCCGTGATAATTTATGTGTATGACTTGAGACTGAAGAGGGTTTCTACTGAATACAGTAAGCTCTTTATAAGAGTGGCATATTTGGATAGTCACTCAGTAGTCCTCTAGCCGGGCCTGGTCTCAAACTAAGCCCAGGGACCTATCCCCTAACAAAGCCCAGGGACCTATCCCCTAACAAAGCCCAGGGACCTATCCCCTAACAAAGCCCAGGGACCTATCCACTAACAAAGGCCAGGGACCTATCCACTAACAAAGGCCAGGGACCTATCCACTAACAAAGGCCAGGGACCTATCCACTAACAAAGGCCAGGGACCTATCCACTAACAAAGCCCAGGGACCTATCCCCTAACAAAGCCCAGGGAGCTATCCACTAACAAAGCCCAGGGACCTATCCCCTAACAAAGCCCAGGGACCGACCCCCTAACAAAGCCCAGGGACCGACCCCCTAACAAAGCCCAGGGACCTATCCCCTAACAAAGCCCAGGGACCTATCCCCTAACAAAGCCCAGGGACCTATCCCCTAACAAAGCCCAGGGACCTATCCCCTAACAAAGCCCAGGGACCTATCCCCTAACAAAGGCCAGGGACCTATCCCCTAACAAAGGCCAGGGACCTATCCCCTAACAAAGGCCAGGGACTTACCTGCTAACAAAGCCCAGGGACCTATCCCCTATGTAGGAAGGTACCCTTGACTAGGGCCCATAAGTCTCCACTGCAGCCTTAGTCTTAGCAGCCAAACTGCCTACCTAATTACCCAATCTGACTGACTTGGGCTATTAGTAAACACAGAATTACAATCACAAGAAGTGTTATAGACCCTCAATGCCCTGTTATCCAGTTCATAGACCCAGTGAAAGAGCTCAGCTGGCAGAGCCTAGGCTGTGTGTTAAAACATGAAAACGATACTTCAGTGTAGTGGAGAGGTACTACGCCATGACCACATGTTCAACTATTTTAATGTCCTTGGCCCAATCCATTACCAATGTAGCCATACATCATTGATCTAAGGCAGGGCCAACAGTCTGACTAATGGCCGGGATGGCAGGTGCACACACCTCGGGTCAATGCTGGTCTTCTACAGTGATAACGTTAGCAGATAAAGTAAGAGACGAGGAGGACGAATGCAGATGAATGCAGATGTAGGCGGTGATACGATAATACCAGAGCTCAACTCACATGGATTGTTACGGGGTTGAAACACTTCAGGACACGAGAATATATATACAACAAAAGCTTAGAAGGATTTGCTCGATGAAGCCACGTGTGTGTGTGTGTGTGTTGGGGGGTCTTATAAGAGCTTTAGATATTGTTAATAAATAGTTTTAAAATGAGCCTCGATCAGAGATAGGCAGATTAAATTTATTGCAGGGCTGTGGGTCTTTTGCTGGCTTTACTGCATTACTATTCTGGACACACATACTCTCCGATGACCTCTATAACCTGAGCCGAGGGGAGAGAGGGCACATCTAAAGACAGTGTTTTGAGTCAGTAGAAAATCACTCTAACATTGTGGTCTGAGATTAAACACCAGAGAAAGAAAATTAAGTGTCAAAACCCCACTATCGCTCAGAAAAGACACATCAACATGATCTAACAGTCTTACATCAGTATTTGACGTTTGTCTGGAGGAAGATGAACGCTCATAGGTAATTAGCATGGCCACTGCAAATATTTGGAAAGGGTTAGGTATTCATTTTAGGTATAGTAGTTAGGGTTAGGTATTCTTTTTAGGTATAGTATCTAGGGTTAGGTATTCATTTTAGGTATAGTAGTTAGGGTTAGGTATTCTTTTTAGGTATAGTATCTAGGGTTAGGTATTCATTTTAGGTATAGTAGTTAGAGTTAGGTATTCATTTTAGGTATAGTAGTTAGGGTTAGGTATTCATTTTAGGTATAGTAGTTAGGGTTAGGTATTCATTTTAGGTATAGTAGTTAGGGTTAGGTATTCATTTTAGGTATAGTAGTTAGGGTTAGGTATTCAAAGCATAATCAGCCTCCAAACCCAAGCCGTCACACACACTCACACTCTCACCTTCTAGCAGATCATCATCACGACAGTCACAATGTGCTAGACTCTGCCAGCCAGGGTCTGACTCAGCGTATTCAACCAGTCACACTGGGCCTGAACATAGACATCTGCTGCTCATCCACTCCAAACTCATCCGGTCACACTGGGCCTGAACATAGACATCTGCTGCTCATCCACTCCAAACTCATCCAGTCACACTGGACCTGAACACAGACATCTGCTGCTCATCCACTCCAAACTCATCCAGTCACACTGGGCCTGAACACAGACATCTTCTGCTCATCCACTCCAAACTCATCCGGTCACAATGGGCCTGAACACAGATATCTGCTGCTCATCCACTCCAAACTCATCCAGTCACATTGGACCTGAACACAGACGTCTGATGCTCATCCACTCCAAACTCATCCAGTCACAGAGGGCCTGAACACAGACATCTGCTGCTCATCCACTCTGTTCCAGACCCATCCAGTCACACTGGGCCTGAATAGAGACATCTTGTTTGGGCCTGAACCAACCTTGTTTCGTGTGGCAAAGATTCACAGAGCTTCAGGGTTATTGTCTCCGTTAGCAGAATTTGGACCTGGACTCAAATTAAAGTCTACTGTATAGATACCAACCAACGGATGGAAAGACAGCCAGAGCAACTTCTCTGAAGAGCCTGTGGTTTAAAAGATGATGCTTCCGGCTGTCACCGGAGGGACAGGTTCAACGTGTGCGTCCAAATACTTTCTCCCAATCAGCTGCCTCCAACAGTCATGAATAAAGAGTCAATCTAAATGACCTCTAACCCACCTCTCTCTGAGGTCATCCAGACAACGCTGCAGGTGAACCTCTCCAGCGGTAACCAGAACATGTTCTCCTGTCTCCTGGATCAGAACCTCAGCACATGGGTCAGCCTGATTCAGTAGCCTCATACCGCGCACCAGCTTAGGCATCTCACCTACATACAGATACACACAGAGACAAACACAGAGCACAAACACACATAACAGACATTTTTCAGCAGGTATCAGTAGTAATTAGGCATCAGACTGAATGACATTACCTGGGTGAAATTAATTAGGTATTATACTGACTTACATTACCTGGGTGATATTATTTATCAGACTGACTGACAGTACCTGGGAGATGCTAATTAGGTATCAGACTGACTGACATCGCCAGGGTGATGCTAATTAGGTATCAGACTGACTGACATCGCCAGGGTGATGCTAATTAGGTATCAGACTGACTGACATCACCTGGGTGATGCTAATTAGGTATCAGACTGACTGACATCGCCTGGGTGATGCTAATTAGGTATCAGACTGACTGACATCGCCTGGGTGATGCAAATTAG
>JACXGJ010008813.1:0-26015 GCA_016801105.1 Esox niger
TGTTGAGTGTTTTACCACAGTGGTGTGGTTTATTTTGGTTGTTAGCCGTAGGCTATACGTGTCACCCGGTCAGTGTCTGGTTTATGTTTGTATGTTTGTTACTTTGTTCATCCTTCAATTAAAACAATGGATAACTACCTCCATACCATCTCTGCGCCTGTGTCCTTCCACCAATTCTACCAGATACTTGACAATGAGCCCTGAATTACTGCAGTCCCCTTAAAGTCAAACATGCAATTACTCTCTCAGCGACTGCTATTCTGGCTCGATTTTAAGTTCAAATACAGCTGTTCAAAGGCCACATAACTGTATATAGAAGCAGACTAAAAACACACCAAGTGACAGGGCGCTGGAGAGAATTACAACTGCTTAGAATCAAAGAGGAGAAGGATATAGACCTGGATAGAGCCAACACATTTTTTGACCAATATAACGAATAGTTGTGGATGGGAGCAAATTTCGAGAGTAGTATAGAGTACTGTTCTATCTCTATATGTTTATTTTGAATAGTAAGGGGAACAGTTATGCATTGCTGTCGTAACAGTAGCCTATGGATAGCCTATTGATGTACTGTTGCAGTTGATTCAGGGCTATTTGATAGCTGAGGACAGTAACATGCTGATAGTATCAGCATGGAAAATGGTAATATAGTATGACGGAAAGGTGTAGGGTTAGGTTTCTGATGATGATGATGTCACTCAGGTGAGATCTTGTTCCAAACACACCGGCCAACATACTGAAATGCTCTCTGAATTCAAAATACACACACACGCATTTGGTTGGATGGCCCATACTCTGTTTGTGTTCTTTGTATGGAAATTTTGAAATCTAATTTGAAACACAGTGACAGAAACATGTGCACATACAAGTGCTTACATCAGTGAAACCTGTGCAGAAATCACAAGACAGACAGGTACCACTTAAACACTTAGGGAACACAAAGCCTTTGGGGTGTACACCAAAGCCAATAGGCCATGGAGCAGGTGTAGGAGTCAGCAGAGGAAGGTCTCACACACACACACACACACACACACACACTCCCCTTCATAGGACAATGGGGGTGAGCATGCACACTCAAAAAATCCTGACAAAAAACATACAATGGTTTATTCAGAGCCACAAAGCCACATGAAGCAAGTTAACCACTAAGACAGTCATTATTAAGAAGAAAGAAGACACATAAATCATGGTTATGGCAAAGACAGTCTCAACACAAAACACATGAATGGAGTCAATAACATTTGCCACAATACCATAATAAAACCAATCTTAATATGTCAGAAAGCTCCACTCACCGCATCAACACACTCAGTCTGACCATTTTAAAAAATAACAAAAAATGATCTTAATGGGAAAATGATTGCAATATGTTTTGCTTGGAGATTAAACCAAACAATTAAGCGATTGGACCCGTTTATCACAACCCATCTGTTAAGACTGCACAGTCAAATCAGGAGCCTAATCACTCATTCATATGTGGTCTATCTTTGGGAACACTCGAGCCAAGGAAATGCTTGTGTGTTTGTGTATGTTACTATGTGTGTGTGTATGTGTGCATGTGTGTTTCAGTTATGCATGTGTGTGCCTTCCTAGGATGGATCACAATCACTATTTTATGCCAGAAATTCTTAGAGTTGTGATAGGGACAGGGTGAAAACACAGTTTACAGCGCCAAGTTGGAACCAGCAGACTTCCAGATTTTATGATCATTATGTTCAGCGACTTAATTAGCTGATCCTTTGGCTTGGTCTCTATAACACTCTATTCACTGCCATTCCAGAGAGACGTGGCTAATTATATAGGACTGAGGCGATACATTTGTAGCAGATTTGAAGTTCGGATTTCTGTTTGTTTTAGCCTCATTTGGTGGAGAAAACCAAATTAGGATCACTGTCGACATATTCAACACAGCCACCACGATTGTAAACATGCATGGTGATCCTGACCAATGACAATTCAATGCAGGGCTACTGAACTGATGACTGCTAAACTGTTCCACGTTTTTCTTGCATTGTCATTGTCCAAAAGTACTGACACTCACTGCCTAGAAACATCTAGTATAACTTCCACATCCACGTCCAGCATCCACGTTTATTATCATCACAAGAGAAACATTAGGGTAGCCTCGTGTTCAAAAACATTGGGCCTGTATACAAATGGTTGTTGGTTCTGTGTGTTGACAAGGTGAAAACCTTAAACTGTGAGTCCATACATTCTCATTCGTTTCAGTTCACGACTACTGTGACAAACTCCCAAATCCCAGGAAATGCGCATAAACTTTTTACCATAGAGGAAGTCTGTTTCAGAAGCATCACTAAAGCCATGAAAGTTGCCTTGCACCCAATCCACATCTAACCTGTCCGGATGTCACTAGCTGATGATTCAGTTCACTTCCATTCTATGTCACAGGCTTCCATGAGTCACTCATCAAACAACACTCAGAAACAAGCTGTCCTCCTTTTTTAATGTTTGAATGGAAAAACACAATTATCTTAAGCCACAAATGGAAAAGCAACCAAATAACCTCTGATGAGGAATCATGTCCTTTGTGAACAAATGACTGACCTGAATCATTTCAATGTTATTCTAGTTTCCCAACCTGTCCTTTGTGCATGTGTGAATATAGTGGTATCACTGGTCCATCATAGACAGCCCTCGTGGTTGCTTTATCGGTTAATAGGCAGATATTATGCACAAGTAAATCCTCAGCCGGAATTGGGCTAAAGCTGTCAATCAGGGAGACGATGCCTTTTGACAGCACCCAGCAAACCATGGGATGCTTGCCCTGCAAAGAGGCTTCTGTCTGTTTTTTACGAAACTCATAGTGAGTCTACGGATGTCCTCTGTACCAACGAGAAAGATGTATACCCAGTATTTAAAGGGTGAGAGATAGACAGGGAAAGAGAGAAGCGAGGAAGACAGGGAGATAGAGAAATGTGAGAGATAGAAGGAAAGGGAAAAAAGCCAAGAATGAAAGAGAGAGCTGACTCAGATCACGTGGGGTTCTATCCCACTCTGTAAATATTGACAGTGTAATGTAGAGAGGAGCAATATGGTAAACCTATAGGGTGTATGATACGAACACCATACAGGACAAACAGACACATATTTTACAAGGCTCCTATTATTCTTTTCTAGTTTATCCTTTTCTATAGATTACATAAAGGTAATAAATAATAAATACAAAAAAATATATATCCCATGCAGGACGTTAATGTGAAGTAAGTATGTGTCAGATTTGGCCTGATAACAAGCATTACTCATGATGTTAGAAGATGGGAAAAGCATCTACGCAGAAACAAGAACCATACAGGGCAATTTCTCATGTTGGAATTCTGTACTATTAAAGGAGAATTTCACAGTTTTACTATTTGATGTTGCATGGTTCCTCGTGAGGAAAGTACTCTGTGGACGAAATTAATTTGTAATCCCTGATTCAGTTTTCTTTAAAGAGCCATTGCAAAGCAAAACATTTATAGAAATAATTAAAGTGTGTGACCAGGTTTTTAAAGGTCGACTCTAAATGCCTTTGCTGCAGAGGAGTGTGATGCAAGACTTTGCTCACAAAAGGTCAAAGTATCTGCACATATAGATGTGATCGAATCACTGTACTACAGTGTGCTAACCACTGGACCAAAAATATAAGTTATTCATTGTGCTTAAATGCTCTCAGTTGCTATGAGAATGTTTTTTAAAAGTAGGCAAAATTAATAGAAAAATTATAAATTAAATGATAACAAAACAAGTATGTTTTGTTTCAGTCAGTTTTAATTATGCCTGTAATTAATGTTATGGACATTATCAAAAAAACTGTGACACATGTTATTGGAGCATATTGGTCAGAAAATGATCAGGTCAGAAATAATCAGCCATTTCAAAGCATTCAGCCAACGCCGACTATTACATGTTTTGCCTTTAACTGGCCAATACTGATTACTGCTGATATTTCAGATCTGCCAGCTAGCTAAATCAATATTGTCTCAAACAAACAACTTGTGACTCATTTAGCAAAATGTTGTACACATGTTGGCACTACATTCATGTGTACAACATTTTGTTCTTAGCAATCAGTCTGTAGATCAGTATCTCTGTGATACTAGCTACTTTCAATCAACTATGCACAGCGGTAGCTGACTGAGAAGTCTACCGTAACATTACATCTGCGAGTGTCATGGCAACAACAGGCATCTGGATTTCTGAAATCTCATGGTAATATTACATAACAGCTACTTATCAACAGTAGTTGGCTGGCTTTAGTGAAAGACATTTAACTTTGTATGTTCGGCACTGGTCAGCACCATCCCTGTTGTTTTATATAAAATTGCTATGACTAGTTCAGTTGCTGGCTTAACTAAAACGTATAATAACAGATCTTATAGCACTTGACATCAATGCATAGTCTGACGGTTTTTGCAATTTGCAACTTGTAAATGTTTCAGAAACGTTACTGCTTGCATAAAATAAAAGGCAATATTAACAGTATTCAGTGCATGGCCAAGATTTGATATTGGCGACATTCTAGTCTCGCGTAACTTCGCTGAAAATTCTGCCGCAAAATGTGAACAAACGTGAAAGGGGAAAAGGTTGAAATAGATCCATTACAGCCAGCATTATAATGTCAAAAGTATTTAATGTGTAAAACAAATGTGTTGTATTTAAAATTTTAGAGATAAAATCCAAAGTTAACAAGTGATGATTTATTTAGCACAGAGGCTGACACAAACGAGATAAAAGTGTCTGGAAGCTACTTTGGGGCTCTCCGGTAGCTCACCTGATAAGAGTATTCCACTTACAATGCTAGGGTTGTGGTTTGCTTCCCATGTATGAAAATGTATTCACATACTTCTGCTAGTTGGTCTGGAAAAGAGCATTTGCTAAATTACATGAATCTAAATCCCCCTAATATGTGCTCCACTAGTGGAAACATTACAGTTCAATAGTTTCTGAAGAAACTCCTCTGAAAACATAATCAAGGAAATTCTGAGTAAAGGAGCAAACGGAAACCTTTTCGTCATGGCAGGGGTTGAGTCATTAACCTTTTTAATAATATATTGCAGCAGATTTAGGGATGGTTTGTTGGAGGTGTGGATTAAAGTTGTCATTCCAGTTCATCATGTTAAGTTTGTACAATGACAAAAAAGTTCGTTCAATATTTATGCACATTTCAATTAGATTATTACTACTCTTACTGATTACTGATGGTAATAAAGTGGTAATTAATCCAACTTTTGTTCTTCAGAAACTGTATACACCTCACCGAGCCATATATTTCATTATTCATCATAAACATGATAATACAGCTGAACAGATACAAGAAATACATTTACTTTAACAAGCAGTCCAAAAATATATACATCTGTAAGCCACACCCCTACTAAGCCACACCTGCCTACAAACTCCCTCCTAAAACTTGTTCCTCTATTGAACTATTAACTGTTCCTTCAAGAACCATTCAACCAACTAAATGTACAAATCGAAGCCATTGACTTTCTTGAGGATCTTCAGAGTTCCTGGAGTAACCACTAATTCTAATACTAAAACCATGGATTACAGTATCTGGTGGCCCAGAGTCTATTTTCAGTGTGAGGAGCCGCCTAACATCAACATTAACTTGGAAAATGTTGAAACTATCCTTTAGGTGTGAACAGTGTGCATAGCACTTAGTTTAGGTTAAGTGGGAGCATGGCACTTACATCCACTTACACTTATAGCACTTAGCAGCCAACACAACAGGCATGTTGGTAACATATTTTGTTGCTCAATACAAACCAGGTTTATTCAAGCTGGCATGACTGAAGACGTTTACATACAATACAACACGTTACTACAGTACCTACATAAACCATGCAAATATGGACAATCTATCATATCAATACCACAACCTAGAGGGGTAGCCCAGAACCAGGACTCATGCTGATGAGGTGCCTCAAACTAGAAGTACTAATAACAGCTTTCATTCTTCAAATGTTTAACTATACTAAGATTGCTTCCTTGTTGCAGTGCTCGAGCAGGATTTTTGGCTTACGGGTGGATGAAGATAAATCACTTCTACTCTTCCAACCAAAGCTCTTTGAAGGGACTGACCTAACCAAAACTGTGTTTAAACAAATAACTGTGATCGACCAGATACAGAAATCTGATGCATTTATTTTTTAAAAATCTGGTACGATTTGTGAGTGTCATTGCACGACAAACTTAATTGTCATGCAAATTGAACTGAGGTCAAATTGAACTGGGGTCAAAATGTTAATAATGTGCATCTTGTGATGATCACACAAGACCACAGGACAAGCTGGTACACAAATCCGTATAGTCTCCACATGCAACTTTTACTCGACCCATTACATTTCTGCTGAAAAACATGGGCAACAGAATATTAATTAATGGAACTAGAGTGTACTCTTGTACAAAGATTACTGTAGATGGTCTTCCACACAATAACAGTAGAAACGTTTACCACTACTCTATGTGAACTACGTAATTAAAATCAATAGCAACTATGTAAATCAAAAGCAATATGTTTGTTGTCGATGCAGTATGTCCATTGCAATATAACCATGATCAGTTGTAATTTAGACTTTCAATAATGTAGCTACTGAAGCTTGCAGCCAGCTAAGATTTTGTCTTAAGAAACCCAAAAACCTAATTTGTTTTGTCTGTGGTGAGGATTGAACCCAGGTCAACAATGGTGCAATCCAAATTGCTAACCATTACACAACTTAACAATGGGTAGTCATTGGCAACATCAATGAGTTCATACTCCATCCAGGACAGGAGGCTATTTGTTGAGTCTTACTGCAGTGGCTGGGCCAGTGAGAGTTCCTTGTTAAATATTGTGAATAGGAAAAAGTGTTTACATGTAATGAAAATGTTATTTCAATGAAGCACAGTTGTTGTATTCTTAACAAAATCTTAGAATTTTATCCTTTTCAGCAGTGACCTGACGAGAAATGGGGTGTAATTGCTGAAGGATTGTTCACATTACGCTAAATTTGGATAATTTTTTTGTGTAAACTTTCAGATAGGTAACTCGCGATGCTACCTTCCGAGATAGCTGGCATCACATTTTCGATTCCCTCCCGGAGTTTTGCAAGTGTGAAGACAATTCTGTCTGAGCTGTATCAAGTTTCTGTGCAGTACGCACGCATACTGCTTGATTTTCCCGTGATTAACTGCCACAATTTTTGCGTTGATTCCTGTGTTGTTCCAAACATGTAAATTCAAAACCCTATGGGAATGACAATGCAAACTAATGTAAGTCTATCTAGTGTTTTATTCTCTCTCTGGAAATGTAAACAAGCCCTTAGAACGCTGATGGGATTGGGATTTGATCTGACCACTAGGTTACCCTGACGCCATGTCATCTACGGGGGGTTGGAGTTTTCCGGCTTGGAATTGCTAGGGACATCATGACACAATATCACAATACTAAGCTGCTGATCAAACATAATTTGCTATTCCCACAATTCCAAACAGTATAAAGTCATAGAAAACGAGTTTGGATCCCTCTTGGAAATAAGTGATCAATATAATATGATCCCAGAAACAAAATAATCCGTATCAAAAATAAGTGCCAAAATGTTGCTGTGATATAAGCCAGTTGTTTTCAACCAGGGGTAATTGGACTCTTCAGGGCATATCCACATAAGGTACTTGAGAAGAATCACAAGGTTTGTTGTTAAAATGAACATGAGAGGGAACTTCAGGATTAGATCCTACAGAGCAGAATGTGGTTGGAGGTACAAAAACCAAAAAAGGTTGGGAACTCGATCGTGGATGGATATTATGGATGACAATCTACAAACCTGAGCTAACTTCGTTTACATAAGCTTTTGACTCCAGGCAAAACCAGGTAGATGTTCATCAGTTTAATCACAGTTTACAAAGCCTTACACTTTAGTGTCCTAGCAAGTGTGCCATTTCCTGTTTTACTTTATGGGGTGAAATGCTATTAACCATTGTAAGGAAAGAAGCATAGTCTTCTCCCTAGCAAAAGAAGTATCTCTGCCAAACCTTTCCCGTCATTTAATTTCAACAATGTTTATCAGGGCCAAAAGGAATGTTGTATTAATTTGTTTTTACAGCCCATTTTGACACTGGTTAGGAATCCAGTGAAATCGTTAATCAGCTGCACACAGGTGTAAAAAATAAATACATTAGTTTAGCATTACTTTTACCCAATCTGGATTCATCCAAGAAATGAATCACAACAACTAAACACCAGCAGCTTCTGCTGCTTATGATCAGATAATTCTATGTGAACCCTGATTCACAAATAATGCTGTTTGATCTGTCAACAAAAAATAGAGAGATTAACAAAGCCTTAAAACGGGTTTCTAACCGGCTTCTGAAGTTTATAGAACGTTGCTGTATCAGAAATTAGCATTCTTCTGCAATTTACTGTCCACAATGTGTCTCTATACTGGGATCTGAATTCATAGATCTAAACTGTTGCTTTGTCAGATATAGAATAAGACTGATATCTGTGTAGGGAGGTTAAGTTTACATTCCTACCTTCTACACATCTAGGGCATTGCGGGTACACAGGCAATACTTTCAGTCGAGTGCCAACAGAATGTTTTTGCTTTTGCATTGAAAACCGAGTCTTGCCTTAGCTCTTTTTTAAGGTAGAAAAAACCCTGGAACTTTACACTAGTGTTGTTTCATTAAAACAGAGACTATTGCTGCCACAGTGAAGTCTACTTAAACAAGTCTGGAATTATAGTACTTCATCAAGAACTAAGTTGCATAAAAAAGTTTACTATGTTTGACAGCAACTATAAGCTCAAAGTTCTTACTGTTGCAAAGATGAGATATGCACATGTACAGTGGTGCCAAATGTCAATACACTAAAAGGACCATACATGTAAATATAGATGGTATTGTAGATAATATTCAAAATTCGAGCTGACTTTCGGGATTTGACTGACAGTGAGCCTAACTGCTGTGCTGCTGTGTTCCTGCTCTGGGCCATGCGCTGTGCCGACCTGGGTTCAAACACTATTCCAAAACTCTATAAAAAACATGAACTGGGCTCAATAGAGTTACCTTGGCTTACTGGACATATTGAAATGCTTTCAAACTGTAAACTCCGCCCCTCCAGCATTCCAACCAAGCTAGAGCAAACAATGAAAGATTGCATATTGTTTTTGAACCCAGGTCTGTGCTGCTGTGTTTGCTCAGTTAGTAAACACAAAGGACAGGGTATTAATGTCGGGGTCGACTTCCCAGAGCCCCTCTGAGGGCCAGGACCACCAAAGAGCTCAGTAATTTGCACTTAATTGAAAATGCCTGAGGCTAAGACACACATATGGATAGATGACACACACATAGATACAGCCTGATGACACATTCACATGAAAACACAGATTCAATATACACAGAAACAGAGACAAATCACAAGGTTGCCTAATTCCTATTTCTATGTTGATAGATGATAAGAATACAGAACTATCAATTTATTTCAGAGAAGAACCAAGAAAAATAAGTGCGACCAATGAACGTTCACAAGTGTTAAATGAAGCCTCATCATTTCTTCAACTGTCTCAAAATCAATGAACACTGTCAGAAAAACAGATGTTACACAGCCTTCAATAAAATCTCTGAAGTGTCGTTCACACTTTCTGCAGTTTTGAATAAACTACCCAATCTGCCATAGCAAGTTATATTTAATGTTGCTAATACAGAAAAGTATCAAAATAATAACATAAAATGTAATTATGTAATGGTCTCACTTTGCATCAACTAAATGACAAGTGATCATGAACTGACGCTCATGATGGGGAAAAAACATTGAATTGGTGGAAAAGGTTAGTGGAAAGGACAGAAAAAATGGGCCTAGAACAAACCTTCCTTCTGAATGAAATCCGTAGTGTACAGAATATTTGCTTTGACATAGCAGCAGTCACAACAGTGTGACCTATGAATTGTTGTTGATAACAGCAGGGTCATTATGGGACTAGCTCTATCACTGGGTTTTTCACACATACAGAGCGCTTGTAGAGCAACATACAGGCCATCTCTGCCTGTTTGCACTGGAAATACCTCACTCCTCTCTCACAATCGCATGTGTTTGCATTAGAGCTTCCCCCTCTCTCTAACTCTACCACACATTTCTATCTCACTCTTATGTTTCTCCCTCCCTCCACCACACACTTTTTCTCAATCTTTCCCTGTCTCTGATTCTCTCTCACTTTCCTCTCTCCAATGCACACATTCTCTAATTTTCTGTCATTCAGATGTTCTCTCTGTCTCTCTTTCTTCCCTGTCTCTCTAGAGTATAGGAATAACCCCATAACCTCTGTCTCATTACACTGAATGCTGAAATGGAAAATCTAAGATAGTGTTTATACTACATGGACTCAACCAGTACAATTTCATCTGTTAGATTATATCTATAGGACACACGCCCCTCCTCCATCTCCATCTCTAGCTCTCTCTTGCTCACTCTCTCTTACATTTTCATTGCAGAGACTTATGAGATCTTATATAAAAAAGACAGAGCCGTGAATCAAAAGGCATAGGAAGAAATAGTACAACCCCCAACACCCACTCTACCCCTCCCTCCCTTCAATATCCCTACCCCCATTCTTACGTTCTCCCTCTCCCTCTCTCTCACACACACAGACACATAGGCGCGCGCACACACAAGCGCACTTGCACACACAAGCGCGATCGCTCGCACACACGCATACACAGAGAGAACATTATTATTATGCAGGACAGGCCCTGTTCAGACATTTTGAATGTGACAGTCAATTTAAACTGTGTGTTTGAAACCAGAGTGAAAATTACAACGATGTTATTATAGTAAGGAAACATGTGCTTAAAAACACGGATTGTGTTAACTGCGTTATATAGGCGAAATTAGTCAATAAAAGCAAAGGTAGAGGTTGTATTGAACATAGGTCCTCTTTGATGATTTTTTTATTCTAAATCATTTAAGTGACGCAATGACATAAACAAATGCCTCTTTTATGACATGAACTGAGCAAAAAACTAATCCCTCAAGAAGCAACTTCAGTGATTGAGATGCGCTGCGTTCATCAGCAGGTTTACACATTGACAACGTATCCAATTAAGCAAAGGAGGGTAAGCAAGCAATGATTTTGATTACACCTATGATATGAAATAAGTTACTATTGTGTGCATTAATGTTTCTTCCTGTTGTCATTGTTTTCAATTTTAAGAAGTATTTTTCATTCATGCCAGTGCGTAACTGCTTGAGTACAGATTACGAACAGCGTTTTTACGCATCTCCACAACACTGCGTAAGGAAACAAATAGTAATATGGCCTATAGTGTACAGTCTAGTCCAGATGCGACTTACCTTATTGCAGTACGGGGAATCGGTATACTGCAAGGGTCCCAGCCGGGAAGAATCTGTTGCTGATAATGACTGTGGTGGAGGTGGATATACTCTCACGTCCATTTCAGTAAAACATCAATCTCCAAAAGAGCTTTTCCAGTCCGGCTTCTACTTTTGAGTCCGTAAAAGTTGAAGGTTGAACAAAAACCGTCGGTCAAAATCGGAAAAAGTGTGTGATTGGTTTCGAAAATGGCAAACTTTAATGCAATCACATGCGTTCGCGGTTTTTCTGGAGAAAGAAAAAAAACTTAGCAACGCACAATAAACGCCCGACTTTGTAAACGTAGGTAAAACGGTGAAATCTATAGGCTATCACTCGATTCTTAGAGAAGTTATTGTGTGTCCTTCTTTATCTGACAGATGCATTTGCAGCGACAGTAGTTGTTTCTATCCAGTGGCTTTACAGTCATCTGCAAGCGAATTAGGCACGGTAGGATCGCCTGTTCGCTCGCAAATCATACAAAGGACTTCACAGACACGGCAGGGGCAAGAGCGCCGCTATGGCAATATACTCCACCTAGGGGGCGCACTGGAGAATGCAGCGTCTGCGTGGAGCAACTCATTGTGGGCAAAAATAATGTATACACTGACGTTGCCTACATACAGTATAATATACACCGACCAGCCATAACATTATGACCACAGACAGGTGAAGTGAATAACAATGACAATCTCGTTTTCCTGACACCTGTCAGTGAGTGGGATATATTAGACAGCCAGTGAACATTCTGTCCTCAAAATGTATGTGTTAGAAGCACGAATAATAGATCTGAGCGACTTTGACGAGGGCCAAATTGTGATGGCTAGATGACTGTGCCAGAGCATCTCCAAAACGTCAGCCTTTGTGGGGTGTTCCCTGTCTGCAGGGGTCAGTACCTATCCAAAGTGGTCCAAGGAAGGACAACTTGTGAACCAGAGACAGGGTCATGGATGGCCATGGCTCATTGATGCAAGTGGGGAGAGAAGGCGGGACTATGAGATCTGATCTAACAGACAAGCTACTGTAGCTTAAATTGCTGTAAAAGTTATTGCTGGCACTGATAGAAAGGCATCAGAACACACAGTGCATCACAGTTTGTTGCGTATGGGGCTGCGTAGCCACAGACCAGTCAGGGTGTCTATGCTGACCCCTGTCCACTGAAAAAAGTGCCTACAATGGGCAAGGTGAGCATCAGAACTGGACCACGGAGCAATAGAAGAAAGTGGCTTGTCTGCTGAGTCACATTTTCTTTTCCAACACATGGAGTGTGTGCGTCACTTACCTGGAGAACACATGACACCAGGATGCAGTATGAAAAGAATGCAAGCCAGTGATGGTAGTGTGATGCTTTGGGCAATGTTCTGCTGGGAAACTTTGAGTCCTGCCATTCATATTACTTTGACACATACCACCTACCACAGCATTGTTGCAGACCATGTGCACCCTTTCATGGCTACAGTAGGCCTCTTTCAGCAGGATAATATGCCCTACCACAAAGCAAAAATTGGTCAGGAATGGTTTGAGGAACACAATGAGTTCAAGGTGTTGACTTGGCCTTCAAATGCTCCAGATCTCAAACAAACCGAGCATCTGTGGGATGTGCTGGACAACCAAGTCCAATTTATGGAGGCCCCACCTTGCAACTTACAGGACTTAAAGGATCTGCTGCTCACGTCTTGGTGCCAGATAACACAGCACACTTTTTAAGAGGTCTAGTGGAGACCATGCCTCGACGGGTCAGGGCTTTTGGGGAGCAAAAGTGGGACCTATACAATATTAGGCAGGTGGTCATAATATTATGGCTGATTGGTGTATGTATGCAGCGTATATGGACTAAAATAATGCATCCACTGAAATACATTTATAAGGAAAGTAGTTTTATATATTTACCAATAGTCAATCGTTTCGACACTGCTACTCATTTCAGGGTATTTCTTTATTTTTTAAATGTATCACATAGTAAAATAATTGTACAGACATCAAAACCATGAAATTACACATATGAAGCAACCAAAAGAAGTGTTAAACAAATAAAAAATTATTTAAATTTTGGATTCTTCAAGGTACCCACCGATTAACTCTCAACCAGCTCATTAGGTAGTCACCTGAAATGCTCTTGGAATGCTTTTCCAAAAGTCTTGAAGGAGCACATATGGTTAGCACTTATTGGCTTTTCTTTCACTCTGAGGTCCAACTCATCCCAAACCATCTCAATTGGGTTAATGTTGGGTGATTGTGAATCTGATGCAGCACCATCACTCTCCTTCTTGGTAATATAGCCCTTACACAGCCTGTTGTGTTTTTGGTAATTGTCCTGTTAAAAAAGAAATTGCACTAAGCGCAAACCAGATGGGATGGCATATAGCAGCAGAATGCTGTGATAGCCATTGTGGTTGTGTGCCTTGAGTTCTAAATAAATAACAGGCAGTGTCACATGAAAAACACCCCCACACCATCACACCTCATCCCCTGTGCTTCACAGTGGGAACCTCACATTCAGAGATCATCCGTTCACCCACGCAGTATCTCACAAAGACACAGCAGTTGGAGCAAAAATCACAAATTTGAACTGATGTCCACTAGTCTAATGTCCATTTCTAGTGTTTCTTAAAGCAAGCAAATCTCTCCTTATTGGTTCCCTTCAGTAGTGTTTTCTTTTTAGAAATTCGATTATAAAGGCCTGATTAACACAGTCTCCTCTGGACAGCTGATGTGTAAGATGTGTCTGTTAGTGTCTGTTACTTGAACTCATTTACTTGGGCTGCAGGTAATCACTGATTTCTAAGGCTGATAATGAACTCTCCAAGAGAGAAAACACTGGGTCTTCCTTTCCTCTGGTGGTCCGCATGAAAACCAGTTTAACCATAGCACTGGATGATTTTTTAATGCATGCACTTGAGTCAAATCCAGATTGCTGAACTTCATGTCTTAAAGTAGTGATGGACTGTACTTTCTCTCATGGGTTACTACAGTAATAGGCATAATGATGTTCTTCTGTTTACCATTTCTACATTGTCACAATAACCGACTGGCTCAAACGCATTAAGGAAAACAATTCCACAAAATAGATTTTAACAATGCTCACCAGATGTCTGTAATGTATTCCAGCTGATTATCTGCTGTAAATGGTTGGACGTAGAGTGTGCAAACTTTTCATGAAGGCAAAGGGTGGCCACTACAATCTACAATATAAAATATATATACACTGCTGTTCAAATGTTTTTCATTAAGAACTGTCCTTGTTTTCCAAGAAATCACATTACATTATTTTCAGTTGGTTATAAAACAAAATGAATAGATATATACTTTGCTTTCATCAACAAATTCTCTATTTGCATCAATTACAGCCTCGCACACCTTTGCCATTGTAGTAAATAATTTGTTGAGGTAATGTGAAGAGATTTTACCCCATGCTTCCTGCAGCACCTGCCACAAGTTGGATTGGCTTGATGGCCACTTCTTAGATACCATATGGTCAAGCTGTTCCCACAGGGTAGAGATCCGGTGACTGTGCTGGCCACTCCAGTATAGACAGAATACCAGCTGAAAGCTTCTTCCCTAAATAGTTCGGCAAAGTTTGGAGCTATGCTTTGGGTCAGTGTCCTGTCTGTAATCGAAAAATGGCTCAAATCAAGTGCCATCCACAGAGTAAGGCATGGCATTACAAAATGGAGTGATAGCGTTCCTTCTTCAAGATCCCTTTTACCCTGTACAAATCTCCCACTTTACCACCACCAAAGCACCTCCAGAACATCACATTGTTTGGACCGTTCTTGACAGATGGGGTCAAGCACATCTCCAGCGTCTTTTCAATTGGTCTGCATCACATAAATGTTCTTTGTTGTAATCTGAACACCCTTTCCGAATCCACTCTGTGCAGTGTCTGTGATCAATTAATCAGATTTATTTTATAAAGCCCTTTTTACAGCAGCAGATGTCACAAAGTGCTTTCACAAAACACCTGGTACTCCACAGGTGTGGGTCAAGACCTCATGTCCTCCTAAGTTTAAAACAACAGAAAACAGGGAACATTTAGACCTGACTCCCCCAGCACAATAATATAGCAGCGTAAGACCTTGGGGCTGAGACAGTGTCCAGTGACACTGTGGCCCTATCCGGAGGAGGCCCCGGACAGGGCCCAACAGGCAGGAAATCAATGCACCCACATTGCCAAGCATCAACCAAAGGGACACACACCAACTGCAACCATCCTGAATGAGGGACGAGTATTGCCAGCAGAGAATTGCCAACTGAGTCTGCATTTCTAATTTTAATTGGCAAATCATTCCAAAGTAGCTCTATGAGAGAAAGCCCTGCCTTCGGCTGTTTGTTTAGAAATTTTAGGTACAGTTAAAAGGCCTTCATCTTGTGATCTAAGGTTACGTGCAGGTATGTATGGCTGGATCATTTCAGTGAGATAAGTAGGAGCAAGTCCATGTATTGATTTATAGGTCAACAATAAAACCTTAAAATTAGCCCAAACCCTAACAGGCAGTCAGTGTAAAGAGGCTAGTACTGGAGTAATGTGTTCACATTTTGTTCTAGTTAGGAACGTGTGCAGCACTAATTGAAATGTATTTATTGATTCATCAGGGTTACTGGAAAAAGAATATTCCAGAAATCTAGTTGTTCTGTATCAGTTTTTGATAGAAAGTTTCAGATTTTTGCAATGTTTCGAAGATGAAAATAAACAAATCTTGAGATACATTTTCTATGTTCATCAAAGGAGAGTTCGGGGTCGAGGGTTACGCCGAGACTTTTTACAGTTTTTTGGTACCCGACCATGCACCCATCGAGGTTCACAGGGAGATCTGCCAACAAAACACTTTGTTTCTTGGGTCCTAAAACGAGCATTTCTGATTTTAAAAGCAAGAGGTTCTCTGTCATCCACTTCCTAATATCTGAAACACATGCTTCCAAAGTAGCACATTTTTATGTTTCTCCATGCTTCATCGAAATATTTAACTGTGTGTCATCAGCATAGCAGTGACATTGACATTGTGATTCTGGATTACATCTCCAAGAGGCAGCATATATAGTGAGAACATTAAAGGATTTAAGAACACCAAAACGTACTTTTGTTTTGTCAGTGGATACACCATCCACACATACGGACTGATATCTTTCAGATAAATAAGATTTAAACCAGGCTAGAACATTCCCACGTAGCCCAATATGGGTTTCCAGTCTCTCTAAGAGAAGGGAGTGATCAATAGTGTCAAAAGCAGCACTAAAATCAAGAAGCAACAGGGCGGATGCGGAACCTTTGTCTAAGGCCATTAGAAGGTCACCTTCACGAGTGCAGTCTGAGTACAATGATTGGGTCTGAAATCGGACTAGAGCAATTCATAAATGTTATTTGTCTTCAGGAAAGCATTCTGTTGTTGGGTTGATGTTGGCCTGTAGTTGTTTAAAGTGTCTGGATCCAGATTGGATTTTTTTAAAAGAGGCTTACTTTCAGCTATTTTTTGTGAGTTTGGTACACATCCGGAGGAAAGGGAGCAATTTATTATTTTCAACATTGGCTGACCTAGCACCGAAAATAGCTCCTTGAGTAATTTAGTTGGAATTGGGTCTAGTTGACACTTTGTGAGTTTAGAACTCATTACAAATTTAGTGAATGTGTCGCGTGATCAAAAAGTTGCAGTGTCCCCATTGACACCTGGTCAGGGAGGTTCAGGACATTCTCAAGACAACTACGTTTTTGGGGACTGTAATTATTTGAGGAATAAGTTGTTTTCTAATGGTGATGATCTTTTCATCAAAAAAGTTCATGTATTCATTACAGCTAAAGTGAAGACCCACTTTTGTTCACCTCAATCAGTTTGGAGAAATACACTGATCGAGCAGATGTGAGTGCTTTTCGGTATTTAAGTGTGCTGTCCATCCAGGCTAGTCTGAATACTTCCAAATTGGTGGAGCGCCACTTTCGCTCCAATTTTCTGAAGGCTTGCTTCAGTGCCCCAGTATTTTTTGTGCACCAAGGAGCAAGTTTTTCGTTAGTTTTAACGGTGCAACCGTATCTAAAGTATTTTTAGTATTGAGATAAGATCTTGGATTAGATTGTTTGCAGATTCATTTTGTTTGTCACTGATGAGCAAGCTTGGAAGAATATCAAGAAATCTATTTGTAGTCACAGAATTTATAGTGCTGCTTTTGAAACTCATTGTTTGCGTAGCGATTGGACTTCTTGTTTAACGGTAAATATAATAAGACAGTGATCCGATATTCCAGGATTTACGGGGGAAATTATTAGATCTAAAATATCTATTTTTCTCTTGACAGGACAAAGTCTAAGGTATGGTTGTGGCTGTGTGTTGGACCTGAGAGTTGTTAGAACACCCCCTATTTTTTGGGATGCACCGGGGATATGCACAGCCCTCAGCAGGAAACCAATGGAGTGCCTCCTCCAGGTAGGGAATGAGGTTTTATCCCAAGTAAAGGAGTTCAAGTATCTCAGGGTCTTGTTCGCGAGTGAGGGAAAAATGGAGCGGGAGATTGGCCGGAGAATCAGAGCAGGGGGAGCGGTATTGCATTCGCTTTACCGCACCATTGTGACGAAAAGAGAGCCGGAAGGCAAAGCTCTCGATATACTGGAGTGGGATCTGAGCATTAACTACAATATGTAAGTACATTTCATTGGAAGTGAATGTGCCTAGATAATGATATTTACCGAAATGTCTCTGTTTAGATTCTCCCTGTAGGTTGCGCTCTGGTAACCACAGGAATGTTTACATTGACCAGTTGGCATGGGGGTTACTGTCTTGGCTTTGCTAGGTAAACACACCCCTCAATGTATTTAACAGCTTGTACCCAAGAGGAGACTGAGAAGAGTAGAGAAGAGATTTAGCCTGTGACATCATATGCTAATAGACTATCAAATTCTACAATAAACAATTGAATTACGCTCTCCTTGACAACCGGGTATTATACGACATGGCGGATTTGTAACACCGGTCAATTTGCATTCCTTCCTTCACCTATGGTCATGAAGGCTGGGTCATGACCAAAATAACTATATCACGGGTACAAGCGGCTGAAATGAGTTTTCTCAGAAGGGTGGCTGGCGTCTCCCTTAGAGATCGTGTGAGAAGCTCAGTCATCCGTGAGGAACTTGGAATAGAGCCGCTGCTCCTTTGCACTGAAAGGAGCCAGTTGAGGTGGTTCGGGCATCTGGTAAAGATGCCCCTAGGACGTCTCCCTAGGGAGGTGTTCCAGGCACGTCCAGCTGGGAGGAGACCTCGGGGAACGCCCAGGATTAGGTGGAGAGATTATATTTCAACACTGGCCACGGAACGCCTCTGGCGGATGAGGATGCACAGGGGATATGATCCCTAGTATAGCCCGGAGTAGAGGCCTCATTTAGGACAGGAAATTCATTAGGCTTTAGAGCTAGAGCTGACTGAGATTTTCAACAGGTTTTCCGACTGGTGTCGGAGTCAAGGCCCAAGATGTCTTTGGAGGGGAATGATCGGCATGCATTTTGAAAACTATAGTTATTTGTGACTCCATCACCTGCATCATTAAACTGAAGAATCAGCCAACGATCGTACACTGTTTACCGGGGGGGCAGAGGCACCGACATAGCCGCAAATCTGAGGTTTGTGCTAGCGAAGTCTAAAACTGGCAACTATAGAGAGTACAGAGATATTGTTATTCATGTTGGCACCAACAACGTGAGGATGAAACAGTCAGAAGTTACAGGGCAGAACATAGCTAGAAAGATGTCGGCATCAAGTTGTTGTCTCTGGCCCCCTCCCAGCTAGGGGCAGTGACGAGCTCTACAGCAGACTTGCGCAAATCAATCGCTGGCTGATTTTCTGCACGAGGTAGAGTTTGTAGATAACTGTCTCTCTTTTTGGGTCACACCCAGAAATAGGGTCAGGCGTCATCTGCTGAGGAGCAACGGACTTCATCCTAACTGGAGTGGTGCTCTTCTTTTATCTAGGAACATTGACAGGAGTCTCACTCCTATAGCCTCACCATGACATAGGGTGCAGGACAGGCCACAAGCTGTTAGCCAGCCTGCTAGCATAGTGGAGTCTGCCGATAGCATAGCCAGAGTAGTTAGTACAGCTTTGACTATTGCGACTGTGACTTGTTCCATGCTGAGAAAAGTTAAACAATGAAGCGCTAACAATAGCAGCCTTATTAAGATGAAACCTGAAATCGAGAAATTGATATTGTAGATCTAATAATTTCCCAAACAATCAAAAATGTCTCTTTGATACAGATGCAAAGTTATTTCAATTTTCGAAACATTGCAAAAATCAGAAACTTTCTATCAAAAACTGATGCAGAACAATCCATGCATTTGTTACATCAAGATTAGATTACTGCAATATTCTTTTTTCCAGTAACCCTGATGAATCAATAAATAAACTTCAATTAGTGCTGCTAGAATCCTAACTAGAACAAAATGTGAACACACTACTCCAGTACTTGCCTCTTTACACTGGCTGCCTGTTAGGGTTAGGGCTGATTTTAAGGTTTTATTGTTAACCTATATGTCAATACCTGGACTTGCGCCTACTTATCTCACTGAAATGATCGCTGCTATATTATTGTGCTGGGAGAGTAGGGTCAAAATTTTCCCTGTCTTTTGTCATTTTAAACTTAGGAGGACATGAGGTCTTGGCCCACACCTGCGGAGTACCAGGCTTGACTTGTTTGCGGTTTCTGTTCAAAGTCCTTCTGGTTGTGTTGCAGATCAACACGATACCTGACGATTTCAGCTGACCCACCCTCCAGATCAGAGACCTCTGCCTACGATCTGGACTAGATTTAAATAGACTCTGGGCTCAGACTATATGCATCGATTAACTTCTACAATTTGGACTCTTAATATGTTCACCCAGCACAGCTAGAAGAGGACTGGTCACCCCTCTGAGCCTGGTTACTCTCTAGGTTTCTACCTACATTTCGGCCTTCTAAGTTCAACACTATTGTTGTTTGCTCCTTGGGGTTTAAGGTTTTGTGAAAGCACTTTGTGACCACTGCTGATGGATAAAGGTATTTTTTAAATAAATTTGATTGAAATGTGATATTATTCGATCCTTGTTTATTTCTTATCTCAATGCCTATGGCTTCTGTAAGTAAAACAATTCTTGAAAAAACCTTTATCAATGAGAAATGTGTCCTATGTGGTAGAAATGACACCACTACCTACGGATTGACATTTTTTCTGCCAAGAACAATATAAAAAGCATACTCACATTAAATATTAATATAGAGTTGATATTTGACTCTTTCCCATTTTTTAATATATAACATTACATTATTTATAATTATGAATGATTTTATTTATTAAATAAATAGTAGAATATCAATGGTCTGGTTCAAGGTTAAGGGAAATATATGAATTTTAGGAATACAATTATTTTGAAAAGTAAAAAAATAAAATAAAATTCCCACTAATTTACACTGGGACATATAAATATCCATTGCAAATATCCATCACCCCTAGAAGAAACGTATACTGTTGGTGTAAAACAGTTTAAATCCTTATTTTCCGATTCACATGAGGGTGCATTTACCTAGGAATAGTTAAGGCCATAAAAATTTGTGTACACTTTAGCTTATTTTCTTAGCATGCCAATGAAACAACTATGACTCCAATATATTAATGTAATCAGAATCACCACCATGCCTCTGTTCTGACCCCAGTAACAGGGACTAATCACAATGATCTAAATGTGTTCTCATTCTAGAAGTCTGCAAGGAGGAATGCAAATCCAGACTCATCATGAGGAAGAAATGTTGATGTGCCTTCCATCTGATGGTTACCATGTGGATGGTTAGCCAGACAAGGCGAAGAATGGGATCTATGGGACGTTGTGAGGGTGGAAGTCTAGCCTCTGGCCTTAGATTCAAGGAATCTCTTAGTAGGGAGTGATATAACCACTAACTATTACAGATAACTTGTTTTTCAGTTGCCATTCCAGGTCTGGATTGTAAGATCCATAGAACAGATCACTAAGGCATTCCTAGAAGACAGGATAATGCAGTTGTTCCTCTTTTGTGAAATGTCATTCTAAAAACTAAGTGAAGAAGCAGAGAAGTCAAACAGACCTCTGTATCTCTTTGATTTTACCCATAATGCATTAGCTTACTAAGTATTGTGTTGTATAATTGTTGCTCCATTTGATTTTAATGTCCTTATAACTTCCTGAAGACTCAAACACGTACTACATTGAAAGTTGCACAGAGACCTACATAGTGAGATCTGAGAAGACAGATGTAGGTTATGAAATTAGTAAATGACTCCCAGGTAAGAGAATTTGAGAAAATGTCTTGAAACATCTACATATCCAATGCATTATAACACAAAATAGGACTGATACAAATAAAAATGTTGAGTTTAATTCATCTGACATTGCAGTGATATTACATTCCATTAATCTGATTTGGATTCACATAGCTCTTATATCTGTGCAGGGAAAATGTGTGTATATAGAGCAACTGACCTCTGTGAGTTTAGATATGGGTGTTGTGCAATGGAGGCAATGTGGAATGCTTGCTCAAAGCAGCAGTCCGATTCATGTCTTGTCAGCACCTTTTCATTCAATGACTGTTAATCTCTATACAATATGACAAACCAAGCCTCTAAAACGCTTCGGCTGTGGGCTATCACATTCTTGTGTGGGAAATCTCTCTTGCCATTTTAGCATCCTAATCAAACCTACAACGGCAAAAAGCATTGATTCACTTGATTGAACTTTAGAGTCTACTAATTATCACATAAAATGGTTAAAAGGAATACTTCCAACAACAACTTTTGCTGTAGGACACATTCCCCACCTTGATTATCCCTTATGTAATCCCTTAAAACACAAATAAAGAAATACAATGTACAGGGGTTGATGGCTGTAGGATACATTTTAGTTAAATCTTCTCTTATTACTTATTTACTTTCAGTTAATCTATCAGCATATAAGTAAACAACAAAGAGAGTTTCAGCCTGGACACAGAATATTTAAGAACACAAGTCATCCCAAGTCACAGACCTTTGAAAAAGAGACTCAATCATCCCCATCAACCTATGAACTACTGACTGGCCAAGCACCCTGCACACACCGCAAGCTCTCGAAACAGTTGAAATCATTAACATTTGGAGCTACCCTGACATTTGGTTAAGGAACAATACAATGCACACATCCAGTGAACAAAACGCACAATGAATTCTCTGTTCCATTAACCTTTTAGAATATGAACTGGCATTCAAAGCATGAGGCTGCAGACTAATATTACAGGGTTTAGTGTTACACACTAACACACTACATGGGAGCACACACACACACGCACAACTACGTGGGCTCACACAGTTATGCGGTTGCGCACTCACTTAGTTGTGCACTTGCACATCCATACATAAGCACATAAGCGTGGGTGAGGAGAAATTCTATAGGATCCCTGCCATTTCTTACATCCACAAACACAATCATATTTTCTAATCCTAGTTTTCTGTGGATCAAGGTCATTGTTTGCATCTTTGGACGTAGGCACACATGAATGCACACACACAAACACACACACACACACAGATACACACATAAGGGATTACATTAAGGGTTACCCCTATGCCAGAGGCAATAGAACTGAGCAATTGAGTAAATTGAGCCTGCACTGAGGTTGTCCAATTGGATAGATGATAAGCAAAGCTAATTTAAAAACAAATATAACACATATAAAAACAATAATCCAATGTATGCAAATTAAAAGAGTTCCACGCAATAGATGGCAAGCCTGATCTTAGTTTTTATTTACTGTTAAAAACAAAGATGCCAGAAAATGCAAAGAATTCTAATACCTGTTTCTGATTCCTCTTTTAAAGTGAAGGCAGACAATATATGGCCCTTCTGTCTTTACTGTAAATTGTTACAATTTAGGCAAACAATCATATCCTTTGGGACAGGCAACCAAAAAATACTCCTGACTTGCCAGATGGGCAAGTGCCTTTCAGACTTATGTAGGTAATCTCTTCTCTCTCTCACATACAGCCATATACTTAGTATACATACACATACATAGTCTCACATTCACCCATCCCCCCGCACACACCCCTCCCCCACCGAAATAGTATAAATGTACCAGCGCACACCCCTCCCCCACACACCACAAAACCACATATTCTCTCATAAACTGTCTTTCTCTAACTCTCTCTCTCTATATATCTCTCTCACACACACACATACACACACAAAATAAATGGGTTTGCAGCATTTCTTTCATGAGATCCTGATTTGATTTTGAATGATCTGTGTCATAGCTCTGACATTGCATTTGAAAGCCCTTGTGTAGTACGGAACATAAAGAAAGAAAAACTGGTCTGTCCTTAGAAACATTTTGTGTATTGTAATACTTTTTCTAATCAGCTAAGAATGTTACCAAACCAACTGCCCTTCAGCACGATTCTCTCATGTTTATTCTACTTAGTGCTAAATCGTCACGTATGATATCATTAATAGCGCTGAGCAAAGAACCTCTCTGTAGAACTACGCAACACGTCCCTGTTTAAGCAGATACCTACTTGAATTTAGTGAAAAATATATAGTTACATATCATTATATAATTTTTTATGATATCGTATTGCCTAGAGAGTAGTGCAATAATATATTTTTGCTAGTTGGCTGAACCTGCAATGAAACTCAAGTTTTATTCCCTCATAGCTGGTTCTCCAGAATCTTTTTAAATTGGCAGCCAATTGGTTTTCAGCAAGTACTTCTATGACTGATCCAAACTAGTTTTCTCATGGCTCTTTCATGTCCCTCTGCAGCAGACATATGGTGAGTATGATGTACAAAACAAAAAATGACATTATAATCCCTGAATCAAATTGCAATATATAGAATATACAGTTGAATAGTGAGAATTATGAGAATGACATCACATGTCTTATATAAGCACCTTATTAACCTGATAATATTATCACTCGATCCCTGACATTTCCCATGCCTGCAATGTATTATACTTCACTAATATAAAAAACAAATGCTTGCTTTCTAAATTTTAAACATTAACTTGTCATAGACAGGACCGAATGAATTCAAGCACTCCAATATGTTTCTACTTTGGGAGACGAAGACAGACAATTTTATTAAGAGATAGGGTATTAGCCTTTAAATCAATACAGTGTGGAGTCTGACGCACAATAGGTCATTGGCTAGCATTCCTGTTCCTGATGATTTCTTTACCTTGTTTTCATACAGTGCAATTCACCCCAAGCAAACATTGTGAAAATATATTCATTATTGACTGCTATGACCCTCACACTTTCACCCTTTCTTTTTGACACACTCAAACACATGCATGTGTGCACGCGCACCCGCACATACACGCAAATCCTGTGATCTGACAATCTCCTCATAGATGAATGTCAAGTACATGGAATTCATTTGCACATTTCTAGCCAGAGGCCCATGCATCATTCAACGGTATTTTTTCTGGTGCTTTTTATCACATATCTCATCATTATTTCATGCCGGGCTATTTATTACCAGTACTATGCTGCAGAGAGAAGTGAGACACATTTACATCACATTGATCCATACTGGAATACTAATAGTGTGCTAAAGTACTGCTCCAACTGTATGAGACTGTTACAACCTGTAGCTATGGGGCTGCTTTAAATGAAACATTCATAACAAGCTATAAATATACATATATAATAAGTTACAAACGTGGAACTGAAATACTAAAGAATAGCAGTCCTCTGAAGGAACCTTTAACCAGCAAATACTTCTGCATTTGTGAGCTCTAACATGGCATAATATTTAATAACAGTGTACTTATACAGTACATCTTTTAAGTTACTAACATAAAATATGACATTGCCCCACTGTTATTAAGCTATTGAACATAATGTTGTTATTGTTTGGTTGTTCACATCTGTTTGTTTGTTCACGAGCATATTATGACACATCTAGTGCACTCAATTGATCAAAACCATCAGCTCATTCTGATAGCACAGTTCTGGTTTTCCCCCTGTCACCTTGACAACCATGCAGGTCTTCCAAGGAGAGGATTATTTTGAATCAATCGGATCAAATCCAATTTGGCTTGTGATTCTCCAATGTGGAGTGCAAAGCCTGTCAAAATGTGCAGACCTTAGATGCACTCTGTCTGCAGACAACATGATCTGACAGGGCGTCTGCCCCTCACATACAGACAGACAGGCGGGCAGGCAGACAGACATAGAGTTCATACATATACATACACCCAATTCACCTACATGCGCACAGTATGCAAAACTACAATCACACATCTTCTCCGAGACTTTTATGCATTGCAGCAATTACGGTTTGCTTACAAGTATTTTTGTAACTTTGACGAAACTAACCTATAACAGTAAACCAATGGTTAACTGCACATTCAATTACACCATACATTTAAAAAGGTATGGTTATCATGGAATTACCAATTACCAAATTATATCAGAAATCATGTTTATTGGCATTGTCATAATGTGTTTGTCAGGGCTGCTGGTTTGGACCCAAGCGCGGAGAGCGGCGAGCAGAGTAGTCGGGGACAGGCGGAAGGTCGATTCACGAGCGGGCGACAGTGGTACAGGCAGGGAACGGGCAGAGTAGTCGGAGACGGGCGAGAGGTCGGAACACTGTCGGGCAGCTAACGTACAGACAAGGAGCAGGCGGAATCGTCGGGGACAGG
>JACXGJ010008814.1:0-26019 GCA_016801105.1 Esox niger
CTGACAATATACTGACAGAAAGGCTGCACTGTCCCTGACAATATACTGACAGAAAGGCTGCACTGTCCCTGACAATATACTGACAGAAAGGCTGCACTGTCCCTGACAATATACTGACAGAAAGGCTGCACTGTCCCTCTGGAACTAGTTGACCAATGAAAAAAAAAGCCAGCCATTGCCTCCTTGTAATCTCTGCTCACATATTATTGACTAAAATGCAATTCCAAACCATCACTACTACGAAACACCACATAGAATACATAGAATGTTGTGTAACTTTGGTGTAATTCTCCAATGCCAACATATAATATGAACGGTGAGCGAGTTTCTTGCGACTGTCCTACGTGTGGATGTTTTTAATGTGGTCATCCTATGCCATCCTAAAGTCGGATGGCACAGCTCCATCATCAACAGACTGTCCATATTCTAAAGCCCATTGTGAGGGCTGTTGTCAGAGACTAGGTAAAATGGGGAAATAATTTAATAAAAAGGTAGTTGTTTTTATTAATTGACTAGAGAGACCATTACCCAAGTGATGCAATGCAGGTCTAAATCAGTCCCTGAAAGGGAACAAACGCCATACCAGACTGGACCTACAGTCTTGCCATTTCAGGCCCATGATCCATATTCATCATCACTATGCAACTTTGACTAATAAAATGATGAGGGTACTGAACCTACCTTAGCATAGGTAGGACAGGTTACAGAGAATCTACTTACAACGTGAAGGCTACAGCTAAAGTACTGAATAAGCATGCTATATTTAAATGCTCATACAACAAGCTTTGTGAGTTAGAATGCCAGTGTGCATTTTACTGGGCCGGCTGTTCTTGAATGGATGGAACGAAATCCCAATCCAGAACATGCCGTAAGTGGGAGAGGTGTGAACATATGAGGATATTTGAAAACAGATGCTTTTAACTTGCACATATGTTACACATATCACATATCCAAGCCCTTAAAATTGTTGTCTGTCTCCTGTTTTCTCTGTATACAAGATCTATATATACATCCACCCACATGATCTCTTCTTTGAGTCTCCCCCCATGCTCTCCCTTTCCTCACCACACAGTTTCTGTTTTGTTCCATTCTTTGCCTATCTCTCTTTACCTGAGAGGAAACCCGGGCAAGATGCAGTCAGACAGGTGTGATAGTGCTGAAAAGGATTCTTCATCTCCATCGCCCACACAATTACAACAGTGTTTCCTCCCATTAAGCTGTGGCCATCCGCAGGTCAGACAGGAGTCCCCTCTAAACCCTGGGCCTATTATCTATAGGTGGTCCAATGTTCTAGAAACCAGTTTGGGGATTATGGTGGTCTGTGTGGCAGGTGATTTCTCCTGAGCTGCTAGCCTGACCTAAGCCCACCCTAACTCATAATGGTCCAGCTGCCTTTAGGAAAATAATATTATTTTGTTTAGGCTACAGAACTGTTTCCATTTCTACAGGTGTTGGTAGGTTTGCCAGTATGTTGCAGGCCAAATGTTTCCTACAGCATGTGCTTAGAACATGTATGGCATGCTAACCACTTGTTAAGCGGCTACATTTATAGCGTATGGCCCATCAGCAAAGCAGCGCTAAAACCGTATACATTTTGCTAATAATATATGGTAGAAGTACTGTTGGGGAAAGGTTAAGAATCAAAGCCATGCTACAACTAGCATGTCATAATGTGAAGCGTAAAGAACTTGCATCCCACTGCTGGTTTGCCTTTGAAGGGTCAGTCCTGGTTAACCCCTTGGATGGAAGATGCCACCGGAAGGACACTTCCATCTGGGCAAAAGATCAAATCCTAACACCCCAAGGTGGGGAAGGGGACATTGCCCAATGTAACCCGATGTATATGTTAAGTGGGTGTCCTGACTATGTTGTCCCTCATGATCACATGGTACTTATCATAAGAGTCAGGGTGAAAATCTGCTGCCCCGACTACACTAATCTGGGCCTCATAAAATCATGCCAACCTATTTATCCTCAGCTTCCAATTGACTCATTCACGCCCTCCACTCCCCGTAACATAAAAGAAATACATTGTCATCAGTAATGAATGTAAATCTCTCTGGAAAAAAATGTCAGCTAAATGACATAAATGCAAATGTTGTTGGGGTGTTTGAGTTTTCTGTTCTAACGTGTGTCCATGCACTGAATAATGTTTCAACTTGTTCAGGTTTTAGGGTTTCACAAGTGCGCAGTTTATTGTGTGCTAATGTCACGCCGGCATGTGTGGGCGAGCGGGATATTATCTTTGTGTATATGTCTGACAGATGTAAATGTATCACCGCAGCAGCACGGTTGGAATTCACACTGAGTGACAGGAGGAAAGGCGGAGGTTTTATTAGCTCATCCATCACTCTCTATCTATATGAAGACGGAACACACTCCCATCACCAAACCCTGCCAGCACCGAGCCCGAAGCAAGTGCAATAATGATGTAACAGCCTCAACGTACATTATACTAGCATCTCCACATGGTGTATCTCAACAGCATCCATCCGAGGTTGGTATTTGTGAAAAATGAATGCGTGTGCAGATGACTGACTATGTGTCTTTGAACATGAGTTTGTTTGTGCCAAATAATAAGCACGTGCGTGTGTTTGTGTTCAAGGATTCCTAAGATTGAATGTGCTTTTGTGTGTCTGTGCGCTCAAGTTTGTGTGTGTGTGTGTATATGTATGTGTGTGTGTGTTTGTGCATGCAGGCATGCGTGCATGTGTGTGTGTGTGTGTGTGTGCATGCAATTGTGCTTCTCTTTGTGTGTGTGTCACACCTCTGAGGCTGGAGCTGTCAGTAAACGGCCCCTCAGCCCCACTCCAGTGTTTGTATTTTCCACAACGGGTGCAGAGGTGGTGGCAAACAGATGGGCATCCATGAATTATGGAAATGTAGGGGCTTTAATTAACCACTACACACACGGCTGGATCACAGAGCTTCCTCTGAGGGCTGCGGGCCGTCGTGGGTCGTTGAGCCATGGAGGGAACCGGGCTACAGTGACCCCCCTGGGCTGTGGAAATGACTGGGAACAGGGGTAGGGCCCCACAGCTGGTGGGGCCATGGGTTGAGACGTTGATACTCTCAGTTTAACTTGGAAGAACTGCATTGTGTTTATTCCATTTGCTGTGAGAGTGGCGGAGCGAGGTCGTCCAAAACTAGTTCATGTTACACAAGGCGTAGTATTAGGACACATGTCAAGCGATTTGTGAGGTAGAAGCCTTCCATTAGTAAAGTTAGTAAGAGTAAATAAAAACAATCTATTTGCAAACCACAACACACGACACTTACAGTTGTGCAAATATCAACCAGCCTGGTTGTTCAATTGTTAATAAATACCTTTTCTGTAAGAACTATATTAAACATTTTGATACGTGCAAAATTCTTTGTAGACTTTATATACTGGACCAACTGGCTCTCTGTTTTGTGCTAACAAAATTATCTTGTGGGATTTATTTAACCACAGTGTGCATGACAGCTGAATTCTCGTCGTCTCAGCTTTACGGTAGCGTAGGCTATGAATAACATCTTACAGAGCAAACAACACAATCACAATACCATATAATTTTGCTTTTCTCAGTGCTCGTCTTCCCCAAGGATTTTACCCACGCACTGCCACAGCAGTAATCCCTGCCTTTCTACACCACACACGTGCGTACACATACACGCACACGCACACACAAACAAACACTGAGTTATTATCCCTTAGACTGCCGATTCATGGTTGGACAATCAAATACTCTAGACTTACCACAGAAAGATCTGTTGATTATCACTTGAATACATGCAATTTATGTAAAAATATTCATAAAATATGCTGTAAATGTAGTTGTTCAATAAAACAACATTCATACATTAGAATGATTAAAAAAGATGTAATGCACAGAAGTGTTCCAAACCAGATGCTCCAAATTGAGCTGAGACACGTCCTGTGTCTTTTAATCATCCTTGAGATGTATCTAAAACTTGATTTGAATCCATCTGTGACAAATGTCACAGAGTGGAGATGATTTATAAAGGCACACGTGTCAATGTAAGGCCCCACCTATCACAGTGCAAATCAGAGCAAAAAACAAGCCAGAAAGTCTAAGGAAATCTCTGTGCTGAGGCATAGGTCTGGTGAAGGTTCTAAAAAACATCTTGAATGTTCTCAGGAGCATAGTGGGCTCCATGATTGTGAAACGAAAGAAGTTCAGATTCATCAAGACTTTAAATAGTGCTCGCCATCCATCAAAACGAAATAACCAAGCAAGAAAGGCCTTGGTCAGGGAGATGACCAAAATCCCAATGGCCAGCCTAACCGAGCTTCAGTAAGATCTTGAACCCCATTGAACATCAATCAGGAGACATGAAGATTCAAGAACACTAACACCCCCTATCTAATCTGTCAGAGCTTGAGAGAATTTAGAAGGGAAACAAATGGGAGAACCTACCCAAATCCTGGTCGGCAAAACGGATTGATGCATATCCAAGAAATATCAAAGCCTATGAAACTTCTACAAAATACTTACGTACAGGATATACTTTGGTTTCTGGTTTTATTTAATGGCCAAAACAACTTTTTGCTTTGTCTTTATGGGGTATTGATTGTAGATTGATGGCAGAAATGTATTAAATCCATTATAGATTCTAAAACACAACAAAATGTGGAGAAAATAAAACCACATCTGATCTGAATATTTACATGCTCTGAGGATACAGCTGTTATTTACACATTTCAGCCTAGAGTTGACCAAGTGCAGGACTCCTGGTACTAACACTACACATTAGCATGTTAGTTGGGAAATCATTTAAAAGGTATCTGATTAAAAAGAGGAAAACATGTGATATCAATATTAACTGTGGCCAATGTATGCTTCCTGAACCAAGTTTTAAAACAGCAAAAAGATTAAGTTCACAACTTAATCTTTGACTACGTCATCAGTCTGTCATTATTACCAATAGTTGCAGTAAGTTACAGTGATCCTAACTTGGCTGCAATAACATTGTAGTAAATATTAAATTTATTGATTGCAATTGTTGAAAAATAAAATGTTTTTGTGTGTAAAAAATGTAATAATGAAAAAGAACGTCGGGTTTGTGTTTGGGGATATTAGTGCTGTAAAGGTGAAACAACTGTGGTTGTCAGACAATAATGATGCCACAAGGTATAAAAACCAGGTATATCTAATGAAAGGATAATCGTTTATCTGAAGTTTGGGGTTAGATTTTAGTATAGCCTCTTATCTTAAGCTAAATAATTGTTATTCAAAAGAGTTCAAAACTTTTCATGGCTTTAAACCACCTATATTCATATGGCTATAGATAAATATCCATTAGATACTTAGATACAAAAAGTGTTCTTTAGTGTAAATTCTTCAAATGTCTTACAATAAGCTATTTATTTATAATGTATACTAATGGGGACAAATGTTTCTGTTTCGTGAAAAGACACTGTATCAGTGGTCACATGCTGTTACATCCTGGCATGGCAGATGCAACCCATCTCCCATATTTGGAGCACGGACACCTGTTAGTCCTTATTGCCTTCAACTATGTTCCTGTTCGCCGCTCATATTTAAGTTCCTTCTTTTTCTCATGAATCCTACCGATAATTTTTTGTATTTTATGTCCATTGTTCTGTTATCGTTCCTGTTGTGTATTTCTGTTAGTTATGTTATCAGTCACGCTGCACCTGTGTCCTGCCTACTGCCTGCAACGTTCCATCCCCTAACGTTAAACCTAACCTTAACCCTTACCCTAAACTTGACTTCCTAAACCTAACCTTTGTGCCCCCACTCTGCACAGCCCTCAGTCAGATGATGCATTGAATCATGTGTCTGGCGCCGTCCAGTGTGACGTGCTTGCATACTTCGCTTCGAATGAAAGAGGGTGGAGAGAATGGTAATGTAACCCGGGGCGAAAGGTAGGTGGGCAAACTTCTGACCAATCATGGAATGTGAACGTAAGTGTAATGAATGAAAACTAGGCCTGTCCAATCACGAACCCCGCCAAAACGATTCAAAATCCGCAATCTATGCATGTATGTTAGACACACAAAAACAATACTTTTAAACATTGCTTAGATTTTTGCTTCAACCATCGCTAAGATCATAACTCGTCATTTTTTACCAAAATACAATTGTTTGCTTGAACGCCAGCGGTCATTGAGATTCATTTTAAGAGCCATTTCACTAGCTGAAGTTGTTTTTAAGCATAATGCGGTTGATTTGAAGTGATGACACAAACAATATGTTAAGTAGGACATTCATACAAGCTCCCCCCCAAAAAAATCCAATTAGAATCTAAAAGAGTGGGAAACGGACTCATAAGCAGCATGTCAATTGAGGATTATTTTGCTGGCTCTCTATGAAACCCCTCTGGTCTTTGGCCACAAACACAGCCTGTGCATTGCCCTCACGCAGCACTGTTTGCAAACACCGAAAAGGGGGTCATTATCGAAGAGATTTGCATAAGTGAAAGGTCATAATCTGATGGTACACACAAATCTTGGGGAAATTACGTCTCGGAATTCTGCACAGGCACCGTCAGTGAGCACTCATCCACCCTCAGTCTCTCTATCTACACTCATCCACCCCAGCTTCAATCTAAACTCATCCACCCCAGCTTCCTCCAATGAGAGGAATTAGTAGGGACAGCACTAGTCAGGGACCAACACAACAGGCAATTAAAAAGGAATTAAGAGCATGCAGGGGAAATCGGATATGATACACAACGGCTCGTAAATGTCAATGTTATTATTGTGCTCTTGTTTCTCCCTTTCTTCGGATGCCACTGCCATTCCAGGAGCAGGGCCGTATAATCCAGCAGACTTAATGAATCTGCCGGCACACTGAGGGTCTAGGCAAGAGTCTTGACAATAGAGACGAGTGCCCGCGCCCTTTCTCATTCTCAGAGCCTACCCTGAGATGCTGTCGCTTCAGAGACGACGCGAAAGCAATTAGCCATGTTGATTTATTTACGTCTGTCTTCCTACCTGTATGATCTGTTCTGACTGAATATTCTGTTGGTCTATATGCTTGAGATGGTGTATGTACTTTATTTTGTTTGCAGGCTTTTTTGCAGCTACATGTACTGTAAATCTCTGATGGCCTGTTCTATTATAATAATCCTATTTTCTTTCATATCCCTTTCAGTTTTTCTCATTGTGGTTCTCACCACCGATTAGAAATTCCTCTCATCTACCATAGTTTTGATTGCTTTTTCAGTATTGACATTTCTTTTTGTAACCAAACCTGTGAGATATTTGACTGTGTGCACATGCTTCAGGCTTCAGCAGATGTGATCCTCATTCCAATCTGCTACCCATGTGGTAGTTCCCCATACAGTCTTTCACTTTTACAATCAATCCCATTTTGAGCAATGGCAGTTAAATATGCCCAATGAAAAACTAGAAAAGAGAATAACATTTAAAACTGGATGAAATGCAACGAAACATTTTTAAATGATCGGCTTGTGTGCAGAAGACACACGGAGAAACAAAGGCCTGAAGGTAGACGGCTCCAGTTCCTGGGCAGAAAAGGAAAGGGATAGCCACTGGTTATTAGGTATGGCTTCAGCTTGACAAATAGGCTATATTACATTTCCCAATAGGTTTTCCACAAGCCAGGTAAGCAAGGCTCTCTAATACATTCATCTCTATACTGAGACTTTAGAGACAGTGCTATTGGAAGCATGTAGAAATCCATAAATCATTGTTTGGGCTGGAATCGACTCCGAGCTCAACATTGAGGAGCATTTTCCAAAAGCAAAAAGTACATTACATGTACATTGTAAAGTTTAAGGAATAATCTTCACTTCATGTTTTGGTGTGTAAGGCAGTGTTTTATAATAAAGGTGAAAGGCATTATATACATTTATTCCAGTGAATGGCGAATGGTATTGCATGAAAATATAGAGTACCTGCCAAAATGTTTAAATAACATAGTTGTTCATAAGTATACATTGTTATGACATTGATTGGAAAATATTATAAAATAATGCATGTGTGCATAGAGTACATACTTGTGGGTGTAACTGAATATATTAAAACAAAATAATTATAACCATGTTTCCAAGAGTTGGGACGCTCTGTAAAATGGAAATAAAAACAGAATGCAAATATGTGCAAATCATTCAAACCCTATATTCAGTCAAAAATAGTACAACGACAACATATTGAATGTTGAAACTGGAAGAAAAACATTTTCCTTGGAAATTGTGGAGCCGGGTTCACCACTCTATAAAAGACTGTGCAGGCAACTAGTACTACATTTCAAGAATAATGTTTTTCAACATAAAATTGCAGAGTTTGGGGATCTCATCATCTAAGGTACATAATATCATTAAAAGTTTCAGAGACTCAGGGGAAATCTATGTACACAAGGGATAAGGCCAAAAAATTGATATTGGATGGCTGTGATCTTCAGGCCCTCACACTGCCTTAAAAACAGACACAATTCTTCAGTGGAAAACACTGCATGGGCTCAGATACATGTCTGAAACCATTGTCTATGAACACAGTACATCACAGTATGCAGCTGCATCCAGAAATGCAAAAAACTCTACCATGCAAAGAAGATACAGAAACGCAGCTGCCTCTGGGCCCAAGCTCATTTAAGATGGACTGGGGCAAAGTGGAAAACTGTCCTGTGGTCTGACTGAAATCATGAAAGCCGCGTCCTCCAGGTTGAAAGGAAAGGGACTATGCGGCTAGTTATTAGTGCAGTTCAAAGCCAGAATCTGGGATGGTATGGGGTGCATTAATGCACATGGCATGGGTGACATACACATATCTGTGAAGGCACCCTTAACATTGAACAATCTAAGTTTTGGAGCAACATATGCTGCCATCCAGACAAATTATTTTTCAGGGCAGGCCTTCCTTATAACAGCAAGACAATGCCAAACCACATTCTGCATGGCTCCATAGTAAAAGAGTCTGCATGCTAAACTTGCCTGCCCGCAGTCCAGACCTGTCACCCATTGAAAAACTCTGGGGCATTAAGAAATTATAATGTATTTGCATTTTATGCAGCGTTTCAACATTTTTGGAAACTGAGTTGTACTAAATCTAACGAGGGCTTTCTAAGATTCTGCAGGAAGATAACTTGTAACGGCACATTTTTTTTTGTGAACTTTCACCAAGGATATTAATAACAAAGCAGAAAGATTTTGTTGTAATATAGCTTCCACTAGTTGTAATGTATGCAAGCACATCACATCTACATACAATACATTGTTCTGGAAAAAAACTGTGCATATTTATTTCCAAACAGGTAAACTATAATAACAACTTTGCGATTGAGATATGTGGATTATCTGTGAGGATTTGTCTGACAAGTTGGGTTACATTAGGTTATGCGACCTGTAAGCACACTGGTTTCTCTGTTTTAATGCACTTGCTGTTGTATCAAACATGAGACAAAACCTGAGACCAAACATGTTCTATGGATGGTTTCCAACTATACCACGCTAATTGACATGAGACGATGCCCTAACAGACTACAAGGGTAGCCCAAGAAATTGGCTTATGCTAATGCGTAGATTTTCTATTGAACTAGCACTTTTGATACATGATGTAATGCTGCAGTCAAATGATTCTTTTTGTCTTTCAGTTCAACGCCCATCAAGGGTGCCAAATCGAAATAGTTGCAAAGACGATCTGAGGTCACATAGAGGAGGATCATCTGAGTGTGGGTGTGATATAGTTATTCCTGGAAGTAAGTAAAAGACCCTAGGAACGTAGTCAGACAAAACAATTTAATTGCTGTTGCCCTGACAACAAATGGACTCAGAGCTTTGAACATCCTTGCCTGATGCCTGCTTGTTGTTGGGCTTTAAAATCAGAGATGAGACACAGACAATAGCCCCCAAACAGGTACTGGAACCTCTTCTTGTCAGAATTGGAAAACACCATTGGCTGGAGCAAAGACGAGGGTCGTGCGTGCACATAAGGTGTGTAAGATGTGTCCCTTTTCAGAGTGCACGTTGTCACAGAGGTGTCTGTTCGTACCACACTGTGTATGTATTCGCGTACGGCTGCGTGTTCCTTTGTTCTCCTTCATTGTCATTGAGTCGGTCCTCTGTGTGCCTCGATGCATCTTCGGCTGTATAATTGAACTGGATGAGAGCCACATCTGAAGTCAGGATGAAAGACACTATTAACAACCAAGTGTCTTGCCTCTGACATGACCTGAATTGAAGAGCGGCGCGCGCACACGCAAACACGCATGTGGGATTTTACATGTGTGTTAACACACAAGGGATGCAAACACACATAAATAGACACATTTAAACACAAACACACAAACAAACTAGACGAGTAGATAGCGTTTTCTCTTTACAATAATTTGTATGTTGTTGTCCTTCCTATCTGACCTTGCGTCTTGTGCCATAGCCTGACTCCGATTGTGTCAGGCACAAAGTACCGCTTCCGTCCGGTTCACTCTGAATCTCACTGTTTGTATTTTGTGTGTTGTTCACTGCACATTCCTTTACAGATTTTACGATGAGCCTGTCCGCTACAATACCCATCTCTCTCCGTCTGTTATCCATCAAATAAATCATCTTTATTTTATCAGGACCTTTTATTCTTCAGCAGTAGTCTCAAATGCTTATACACTGTCGATACTTGGACTGATAAATTGAGACGGCTAGGAAAACCGTTCTAGACAGATAGAAACCTGTGAAGAAACCTGGAGAGGGGCCTGGCTGTTTGGATATATTGACTGTTTTGCAGTCTCTTTCATTTTTCATGTTCTACCCGTGCCCGTAATCTGTGTGTCAGTGCTTGCCTGTTCACTGACGGCGTGTGTGTGCATGTGCGCGCGCGCGTGCGTGTGCCCATGTGTGCGGGTGGCAGCGGGAAACACCTGCATTGGCAGCATCCCTCCACGTCCTGTCTCGATGCCCTTGAGTTGTAATTGGCTGAATCCCATGAAGAACTCTGCTTTAGGGTAGAGAACCCACAGCTCCCAATCAGCCAGCTGTCAGTCATTCCTGCCACTAAACTAATACCTGGGATGACTAGCAGGAGAGGAGTTCGGAGTCAGATTGCAGACAGCAAAAGTGAGGCCAGCCCACTGAGAGAGTCAGGGTAATCACATATCAGAGGGCTCTGGAGCAAAAATCTAACAGGTTCTTCAACCTGTTCTTCCACCTCTCCCATGCGCTGACACTGTTTAGTCTCAGTGTGACCTCTGGTTAAATAAAGGACCAAGTAAAATAGAAAATGACTACAGCACAAGGATGATCATAGGGCCTGAGGCCTAGTTTCCCAGACACGGACTAGTCCTCATACTGGATTTAAAGGCATTTTAAAAGGAGAATCTACACTGTGAATGCTTTGTCTTGGAAACCAGGCATGACTGTTTGTCATATCATGTATTCCGGGTAGTGCCTCACTTGCCAAATTCTAGCTCTTTAATAAACCAATTATGAGAGGTGGGATGTCATATTCATATCATGTGGCTGATTTTTAAATGCTTTTGTGGGATTTCACATTTTAGATTGTATTTCATTTATGTGTTTCTGAACGTCAAGATAAGATTGTGATCATTTTGATCCAGATTGCCTTGTGGTGGTCCAATAATATGACATTCAGTCATAATTACATTTTTTTATTTATTTCAAAGGTAGAAATTGAAATACTTTTGATCCAATATATCAGGTTGATAATCATCTTACTCAATGAGTGGATTTTGACTCTTAAATGTTACATCAATAGTTTATTTTCTTTCAATAGCTTCAATAGCTTGTTTGTTATACATACAACCTGTCAATTTTGAAATAATAATTTTTTTGACATTCTTACAGTATTTCGCTACATTCCCATCAAAATCCCTTCTCTCAAATGAATTTCTATTGCCTTCTGTAAGAGTGCAGCTCCATTCTATCTCTAAGACTATACCTGCATTCTATCTCTAAGAGTGTTATTCCATTCTATCTCTAAGCGTGTAGCTCCATTCTATCTCTTAGAGTATACGTGCATTCTATCTCTAAGAGTACACCTCCATTATCTCTCAAAGAGTGTAACTCCATTCGCTCTGTACGAGTGTAACTCCATTCTATCTTTTAGAGTATACCTCCATTCTATCTATAAAAGTGTAACTTCATTCTATCTCTAAGAGTGTACCACCATTCTATCTCTAAAAGTGTAGCTCCATTCTATCTCTCATCCCCCATTTCTCCCCACTTCTTTCAGCAGCCAGCTTGGTCCCCTCCTTTCCCCTCCATCTCCAGCCCTTACCGCGCTCAGACTTTCCCCACCTATCTTCTTCCCTAGTCTCGTTCACTCGTCCCCCCCTCCCCCGTTCCTGTGCTCTTGATTATGCCGTGCCTGAGAGGGGGAAAGAGTCACTATGGAAACAGAGGATGAGGCAGTGTGTGTGTGAGCTGTCTTTAGAAGTGAAGGGGGGAAGAGCACCACACAGACCAGAATACAGACTGCCGTCAGAGTCCAGGGATGCTCCCACACAACCTCTGATTATGGCAGGGAGAGTGCTTCACCTTTTCTGCCAGCATCAGCGCCATCCTCTCATTGTATAGTTAGGGTTAGGGTTAGGGTTTATACAGTGACCATTCAACTTCTACCATCACTGCAGGCTTATCTGTTGTCTGCGTGTATATGTAATATCGGTCAACTTCGACATTCATACACATCGATTCATACACATCTGTGCTATTTGAAAGGAAAGGACTGTGGATACCGAAAAGATTATCTTGTTTTTAATGCGCAAACACTCACACGAAACACCTTAACCTGTTTTTAGGCTTAGTGAATTGTTCCAATGCGGGCATATCACAGGATCCATTCATAATAAGCCCCAAATATTAATTCAATGTCCGGATCTCATTGGGGTGACTTCTAAAGAGTGAAACGAGCAGGGTTGTATAAGGGATAGAGGAGACAAGTAAAAGAAGGTGGATAGAGTAGATGAGCGAGAGACAGAGAGAGAGCGGACCAGAGAAAGGGGGGAGTGAAGGGGTAGAATGAGGGGAGGAGAGAACAAGGAGGGGGGGGCTGGGGAGGAGAGAAATGTAAGGTAGCGAGAGTGGGGGAGCGAGTCAGAGAGAGGGAGGGAAGAGAGGAAAGAGCTCCTCTCCTGTTAAAGGATGTCAAGTCCTCAGCTGAGAGTCATTGAGGAGAGCTGATCCATCCGTCCTGCCCATCCAGAAGCATCTGAACACTGAGACTCCACAGCCTCGCCACAGCCTTGAAGGTACGTACCCCCCCGACCGAACCCCCTCACTGCAGTGTTCCCCACAGAGTCCCTCCTCTGTCCTGACTGACTACGATTGGCTCAGATCGGATGGGCTCTTGTGTGCTTAACTCAATAGCGAGGAAGCGCGGAACTCCACAGAGCACAAAGCAGGCTAGACAAATGCACGTCGTAGGAATGTGTGAGATTTAGTGCAAGTGCAAGAAAGAAAAACGAGCTTTCTGTATCCTGGAGTATTGTGCTGTGTTATTTCTACATGGGCATGAATAACAAAACAAAAGGTGCTTATCCTGTCATTCGCTGGAGACAGTGCGTGTTTGTGTGTGTGTGTGCGCACGCGCGTGTGTGTGTGTGTGTGTTTGTGAGACCTGAATGTATTGATTTACTTCATTACGCCAACAACAAAGGAAACAGAGGTTTAAATATGTGTTTTGTGAGTGTATTTACTTTTTAAGCGATTTTTTGTGCAAGGTTGTATTCCAGAGAGGAATGGTAAGTTTGAACATTATGTAAGATGTATTTCTGCAACCATGACAGAAAATAGATTTTTTTAAATTATTGTTTTCTCATTTGTGATCTGTGGTTGTCAAAATTTGGTTATTCCAGTGAGTCATTTAAACAGGTGTTGAATGCTGCTTATGCATAATCAAATTCAAATTCCTGTTCACGCAGAGCAGGAACACTGTTGACAAATAAATGTAATCTGAGGTAATTGTATTGATATGGTTTATATGTATATATATATATATATATATATATATATATATATATATAAACATTTGAATATAGTAAATTATAAAAGTTAGTTTATTTGTGAATAAATAAACTGTAAATTAGTTAAGTAACAAATGTACATCTATATGAAGTAAGACTATTCAGAACAGCTAGCACATCCTAGTAACATCCTGCAAACAGCTGGCTATAGTTTTACCTGTGGGTGAATGTACGTACGTATGTATGCATCTATGTATATACATGTTTGAATTATCAGCTCCATAAAATATTTTTATCAGTCAACAAACCTTTGGGGCTGTTTCCGAATGCACACTCATTGCGCCTTGTGATTTTGTTTGTCAGGCATTTTGGTCATGACACCCTTCGGTTTTTACAGCATTCCAATTTGTCACATCACAATAATAAATATTAAAGCATTTAACTTCTCTTTTATTACAGTCATGATACTTCTCAGAATTTTTTTTATCCAGATATATGAATAAGGAATTGCTAAACTGATAGAATTCCACATTTGGCTTTAAGTTCAAGGAAGATTTTAAACCAAACCATGCAAAGCATCAGTCATTTTGTTCATTTGGCAAAGCCATTTCTGAGCATTTATTTTTAGTCTCATTTTCAGATCAACCCTATAACATTAACTGAAGTTGTTTTATTCTGGTAGAAATCATCCTATTCTTTCTAAAATATTTTTTCATAAGAAACATGGAACATCTTATACTCAAATCATAGCGTAAAAGCATGAGAGCTGATTCTACTTGTTTTGACAATTTTGTTAATATAAAAAGGACTTGTTAAAATAAATGTTATTTATTGATGGAATACAGGATTATGGTATACAGGCAGTGCATTGAGAAACCCCTTATATCTGTGTATTTATGATGCATTGCTCACAACGTTGTGATGATGGTTATGGTGGGTCCCTGGAGAAAGGTTGTTCTCACTCTCTGTAGACAGCTCTCTTCATTAGCACCATTAGGAAGTGACTAACGTTATTCTGAAGATGGTCTGTATCGATCTCCAGCCTCACCGTCTGGGAGCGGTGGACGATGCAGCTGTTGATCTGATATCCGCCTTTCAGTCATTTTATAATGTCAGTCCAGAACTAATATATAATCCTAACAGAAAAAGTGTAAATTGTAATGACTTGAGAGGCTTCTATTACACTAATCAATGTTTGTTAGAGAGCCGATCCTGTAACATTCCACATCCTATATTAACCTGTAGTCCTTCTAAGCTTTTGATTACATCCCAGAATTGTCCCAAAGTACACTTACAAAACTTAAAATGAACATTTAACAGATATAATATAGGATCATTTAACATTAACATGTAATGGCTTGTTGCTGTCGACATACCAGATGGAGGATTTGATCTGATCAGATGGTCAGAGAGACACTGCTCTACTCATGTCTTCCACCTTAAAATCGAATCATTCGAAACCTGTATGTTTACTTTAATTTTGAGGCAGGTCTACCCGTTTTAAAGTAGCTTAGCCAAAGTCCAACCAAAGAAATTAAGGAATTATTTTATTAACACTTCATCATATTAACTGGCAAAATTTCTCATCTTCTATTTCTTAGACAATAAATAAAATCACTGTTGACTAAATAAAGGCACAGTCCTCGTCATATTAACAACTATGATAATGTTTTGCATCTTTAGATCATCACTCTATGTTTCTAACAGATTTTTGCATCTCAGTTACATGAAACAGCTCTCATATGCGGTGCACTTTGAGAATATTTTTTTATACATTTTGGAAATTTTTCCATAAAAGCGTTGATGTGATTATAATGTCAGCATATAATAGTTTGTAATGTTTTATGCAGAATGCAGATGAATAAATTATGCAGTAAGTTATGCTAAACTGAGAATGACAAAAACTTCACTACGCTCCCTGTGTCCAATAATTCTGCTTTTAGTAGATTTCATACGCATGCCCAATTTAACAGAATTACTCTACTTGGAACAAAAGTCTGCACACTGAGGAGTCCCTCGGAACTTGTCATGGTCAATCTCACCACATAGCAGCTCCTACTTGGGTGATGCATGGCAGCCATTTTGTCTGACAACCATCAAAACACACCGTCACAGTGGTTGTGCTAATTTGACCCTGAAGATCAGCCTCTTTGGCCATGTCAGGTGGAGGGGAGAGTTTTGGAATTCAGCCAGGACACAGATTAACAACTGCACTCTTGCAATAAAAGGCCAGGACCTCAGCTTAATGCACTGCAGGTACAGCAGTGGTGCCTCCATGAACAAGTTATCTGAGAATTTCCAGGGCCGATAAAAAGCCCTCTTTTATGGACAGGTAAAATGTGTCCCTGTGCATTCCTGCACTGCTTGTGATTCAAAGGGACTGTGTCCAGTGGCGTCGCTAGGCCTGGGCGCCTGGTGTTATAGCCCCAGATCTTATATGAATAGCCCGCGGATCTTTTATGAATTGCCCCGGATCTTTTATGAATAGCCTCAGATCTCAAATTGACCAAAAATAATAATAAGAATAAAAAATAGCCCTTGATCTATCCATCTATAATTCCGATCAGGCATTATGCAACTGTACACATGTAGGCCGCTAGCATGTACATTGAAATTTAACTCATGTACATTCAGAGCCCTGTACTTTCTGTTCCGGGCGGGGGGGTGGGCAAATCCCGAATGTATTGCGGTCCGAGCAACGCCTCTGACTATGTCTATATAAAATCACTAATCTGATGACAACAACTAAACACTCTGTGAAATGTACAAATGGACATAAAACGCATTAAACTGGTGTGAGAAACAGTGAGTATAGCCTTGAATTTCTGTCGAGACATTCAATTTGAGGAATATCCCAGACTTACAATGTTTATGTCATCACTTTCTTTGTCTCAAATTTGGAAAGCAATCACCGATCCTATATGCAGGATGATTAACAAACTTGTGATGAAAATGTTCTGACAAATAGCCACAAGAATTGAAATCATCAGTGTTCTCCACCATAACCTTTATTTGTTTTTAGGCCTGCCAAATTAAATATGCCTATTACATCTGTCTTCATAAAACCTATCAACAACGATTGATTAAACAATGGAACATTTGTTTCTTGGAAGTCCATACCAAAATCATGCAAAAGCATCAGTAAAGGACTAAAGGACCCTTCAGTGTGGGAGTTTGGCCTGGATAAGTCATTGTAATGCATGCAATTGCTTTACATACCTTGTTGAATCGACACGACTGATTTCGGGTTTTTATTTAACAATCCAATTGTTTTCTAGATGTCATCAGCGTTTGCGAAAAATTTCAGAGACCTTTTGAAAATCAGTGAACTTATGACCAATCAATGCAAATTGCAATGTACATTGCCCACACCATCAAGCCAACTGCTATTCCAATTTTTTATCCCAATATATTTCTGAACTGACAGGGCATAAAGGGTTAAGTGAAATGTAGTATGTTTAGAAGTGCACATGTATATTTATCTGCATTTGTAATATCTACCCGCTGGCAACTGAATCCTGTCACTGATGTTATCTAAAACCAAAATGACTTGCAATAGGCAACTCATTTTGCCTGCTTTACTGTGTATACATAATGTATGGCTTGACCCCATGTACATATATACTGTGGTAACTTATTGATTGGTTATTTGTGGAAAAGTAAATGAACAAGGCACTTGATATGGGTGTTTGGTCGGCTAACGCACTGTGTTGTCTACATAGATTGCTCAGTAGTGGTTGATGGTTAATCACTGACTCAATCTACTTCATATAAGGATTTGCCTGTCTGCCAGGAGGTGTGATGTGTCTCTGAACATAGGTGTTTGTATGTGTTATCTATGTGTGTGTGTGTGTGTGTGTTTGTGTGTGTGTGTGTGCTGCAGAGAGAGAGATGATTTTTGGAGATCAATGTGAGCAGCTGTTCTCTCCTCACTTCAAACACTGCCTGGGTTGTTGATGCGGCTGGGCTCCGACAGCCTTCGCAAGGGGATCAAAGGGTAATGAGACAGGCATCGCGCACACGCCCGACAGCCCCATGAATATTGATACGGTTTGGGAGAGAGACAGAGGCAGAGCGTCTTCAATCGCTCATCAACCTCCACTGATGAACGGGAGACGGGGGTAGGGCGTGGCGATGAGAGCTCAGGTATGGGACAAAACCTGCCAACGGATCCATTTGCAGACAGACTGACATGGGTGTTAATGTAGGTAAGGGTTACCGAAATCCCCCTTCTCCTGATAAGTCTTTAAAACGTTGTATTCTTATCTTCCCCGTGTGACGCTCTGTTCTGAAGCGCGAGCTAAATGTTCATAACCCAGACTCCTCCCGGGCAGGTGCTTTAACCTGAGCTATGTCGCATATTAGCCTTGTCAAATGGCAGTCAGACACACACTGGAGGGTGGACAGGCGTGGAGGCGGAGAGACGGATGTGAGCGCGAGGCTAAGGCCCACTGGAGGCGGGTCGTTTATGGGGGCGCCTGCGGAGGCCGAGGGTGCCTCCATCTTGGCGTGCGGGTCGTAAATCAAACTGCCCCTCCAGGGCTGTCGGACTCCAGGATAGCTTGTTCTGTGGTCTGGGACCGTGGGCGAGGCGGATGCGGCAGTTGTCAAAGTGGTTATCGATTGTGTGGGATGAGTTTTGCCGGGGGATTCCTGTCCTGGCTAGGCCACTGATGTTTCCCCTGTCTAGAGCCTTGTCGTCACAGTCTGCTGAATGCACAGACATGGATACGATGCAAACACAGGTCAGAGAGTTCACTTAGTTTAACTACAGCGTCAATCAAACGTCGACAAACACTCCATTAACTTGCGTCTCAATTCGTTGAACTTCGCGTTTCAGCGCAAATTTCCTCAATCGATTCCTCGGAAGAATTGGCAGTGACGTTAAACCACCAGGATAATTTATATTTTTATCTTATTCTTGAGTCCGGGAGCAAAGAGAGAAAACCTCCCAGACATTAATGGAGACTAATATTGTCTGTGTTGATGTCAAGCGAAACATCAAGCAGCTACGAACTTAAACAAAGTGCCCCTCTTCAAAGGCAGTTTAGACTCTGTCATCCTGCTGTGTCGTTTTTTGTTCTTTAGCAAACAAGTTGAGAAGCATTACCTCATGTTTGGCATCTCTGACTCGGACAGAATACTTTCTGAAACTCTACCTTTACTGCTGACAAAAGCTTTCACACTTGGCCAGGCAGACCCCAGCTGAGAGAGTTAGAAAGCAATTTTCCTCTAATCAGGTTTTCTATAAAGCGCTCTACATGCAACCAACCCGGTGTACAGCCATGGTGGCTGCTGTTCCAGTCCTCTCGGCTCATATTGTTTCATAATGAGCCATGCGTGGTGCAGACTGTCACTGAAGTTATCAGAGGTTTGTTTTCCTACCAAAGCCTTCATGTTCGCAGTTCTTTGAAGATGGGGATGAATGCCAGTGACTGACTTCATATAAAAACTGCAATGCCGGGTTTAGCGAGCCCAGAGTCTTATCTAAATGACACACCGTTGAAGTCGATCCCCACAGTGATCCACTTTAGGTTCACAGTTGAAGATGTCCCTGTTGTTTTTCATCTCTGGCCTGTGTTGTCAACAGATCGCCACCTGATATTGAATTGTGAAATTGTGCTCAAAGTGGCCTGAGCCGGCGTCAAGTCTGCTCTCGGTTTGATGTTGAAGACCTCTTTGTTTGTCGTTTTTTTTTTTTTTTTTACAAAAACACAAGTGAATTAAATACTTCAGTATGCTATTATTTATGACTGCGTGTTCCCCAGTGGATGAAATGAGGAGCTGCTACCATGTAGAACCACTTCCAGCCTCAGGCTGAGCACAAGCTGTCCCATTCTCAAGCGTTTCGGCCAGGTTTGCATGGTGTCATCGTGATGGCTCTGTTCCACATGCGACACGGCTACCGCTGGCCTGTAACACTCTATTATGGTGTGTCACCGAGACGTCTCCCAAGAGCGGAGGATTAATACAGCAGGATTCCCTCGGATGACCTGTTGACCTGGGTCGGAGTTAATTATTAGGGCGGGGCGTTGGGGCTGTTCCATGCCTTATAGTGTGAAATCTCACCAACAATGTGTTACTGACATGGGTCCATCCCCTCTGTTTACTGACCAGTAGATCACAAGGCATTTTTTGATCTCCTCGCAGAAGATGCGAGAGCTTCTCGGCACCCCACACCTGCCTGTAGGGCTCCATCTCCTCATTTGCATGGGTTTCAGACTCCCCTCGCGCCCTCTCTCTCTCCTGCTCTCTTTCTCTTTTCCTCCCGTCTTCAGTACTGCCAGTTGTTCTCCACGATCGACAGGCTTGTCGCCCCATTCTCGGTTTGTGTCGCACATGTTAATTAAACCCTCTAATTAGCTTTCCTCGCTAAAAGGGTGAATTAAATCAGATCCCAGAATGGCAAATGATTCCTAGCATTAGCATAATTGTGTTTTTGAAGTGTAAAGATCCAGGCATTAGGATGCCGGCAGCAGACGTTGTGCAGCTATTTGTTGTCTTTGGGCTGAGCCCCCGAGGGATTGTGGGATGGCTGGGTGGGTACGGTGCACTCTGACCCAGCAAAGGTCTAAAACGAGACCATGGACCGTCGGGAGAGGTTTTGTTCCTGCCAGATGAGTGTTGGCCTTTGGAACGTGTCTGTCTGTGTGTGCTACAGAGAGTAAACCACAGCCCCTAACATTTATACCGCACTGCAGGTTTCCAAAAAGAAATGAATGATGCATTGGAAGGACTGTCGTTTTGTCTCAATACCTAATGACATTGCTGGCAGGTGAAACAACTTGCAGGGTATGTTGCTTGACTGCAGCCAACACCCCTACAGCATCAACACCCCACAACATGAACATCCTTTTTGTATGTGTTATTTTTCCCTCTGCTCTTCCAACCAATCACATGGGGCGTCGCGGTTAAAGGCTTGCTCACTCACCTGACAACCTCAGTTTGCCTGGCAGGCAACCAAGCCACCTAAGAGGGATGCTAGAGCGTGATAAGATGAGGAAATCCCCCCCCGTGGCGATACGGATAAATTTGCCTTTGCCCATCGGGCTTTCCAGCCACTGGTCAGCAAACCGCACAATCATGGCCAAAACCAAAACGGTGGTTGTCAGCTTGGTGCTATACAAGGTCCCTAGCAAAAACATTTAATGTCCACTCTTCCTTCAAGCCATGTCATAGGCTAGACGCACAGCTGTTAAATGGACACAAGACCGGCTACTCTGCTCTGTTTGGAATTTTAACATTCATTATGTCAGATTCCCTGCTGTTCGATTGATGGCTGGAGTTCTAACAGCAGAGAAACCAAGGGCAACGCCGCAGAGGTGCCGCTCCACTGGGAAAAGCAAACAACACAAGACAGAGACTTGGAAAAAGTCTGAGAGGCTGCAAAAAAAGAGAGGCAGAAAATCAGGGAAAATTATAGGATTGAGAGGACTGGAGACACAAAATCAATCAATGGACTAAACGAGCTGAAATGAAACAATATATAACGTAGAGAAACACTAAAAAGAAACACATTTTATGTCCAACACCATTCACACCACTGTCGAAACATAACAATAGGAGCTTTCCAACAACCAATCCGCAAGACAACAACCCAAGATTTTCTTCACCATACAAACACACATATGCTTTCTGTCATTTTCTCACTACACACACAAATTTCTGCACGCACGCACGCACGCACTCACACACGCAAACATACGTCTCCCCGAGGCCTGATTGAGTGTAAGTGTCTGCCCTACTGGTCAAGGTCAGCTGATAATGGGAGAAATTGAGAATGGGAGGCAGCAGTCTCAGGTAATGAGATTTACGACCCTGAGCCCCCACCCCAAGCCCCCCTCCACCCTCCCCTGCCCACCCTCCGCTCCCTCTAACATGATTTACGGCTCTAATAGATGTCTACGCTCCCCAGATAGAGGCTTCACTGCGCACATTATCACTGAGGGAAACTCATTCTTCCACAATATGTGGGGGAGCAGAGAAACAGCTCAACCAGACGCAGAATTAGGCCGGAGCCGTGGAGGTGCTTTTTAGCAAGTATAACAGAAGTCACGCTACGTTGCCTTTCTAGCCAACGATAACCATCAGCATTGCCACACAGAAAGAGCAGACACAACATACTATGGTATATACTCACCACTTACTAATGACATACAGCAACACTATTGTCAGTGCTGGGCCACCAAGACCGCACAATATGCCTACTATAAAAGGACCGGTCCAAATGCACCTGAACATTGACACGCGTGCAAACTCATTTTCCTGTTTAAATGCACACAAGAGATAATTTGTCAGCGCCACATCGGTTTACAGAGGCTTCTGGAAGCCTACATGTCAGATAGGGGCCTGCTAGCTTTAGGATAAAATTCAAAGTGTACGTGTTTAAAATGAAGGTGAGTGGGATTTGGCTCCTTGTTCTGTTGTTTGCGCTGAGCCAGTCTTCTGGCTCGTTGTTTTAATGTAGGAATTGAGACCCTGGTATAAGCTCCTCTAAGCCGAGGTCGACAGTTATTGACGTACCTTGTCCTTGGCCGGAGGTTTATTTTGTTGATTTTCCCTCTGCCAATCTGAAAGTTGCAAGCAGCAGTCACTTTGAACAGCCCGTTAATCTCTAATCTCACGCCACAACACACTGGCATGAAGTGGGTGCAGGTGGGGGCACTGGATTAATGGGTGACAAAATTTGCGATGTTGTAGTGTAGCTTGTTGGAACATTGGTGTTATGTAAAATACATAATCTTTTAGCATGTCGTAAGGAGCTTTCTAAAGCTTGTTGTTTTTTGATCTGCTGACTTTTTAACATAATGTGTTTTTTCTAACCAAAAAAAACATAGAATATTACAATTGTTACACATTGTTACACATTTAACCTGTTGGCAGCAGGGCTCCAATACAATGGGTTTAAATCAACTCTTTGTAGTCACTCTCAGCTTGTTCTCAGGGACACTTACTGTTAAGTGGGACCATCTTAGTAATGGGCAGAAATTGGCTGACATATACATAGAGTATATTTGAAAAAGGACCTCAATGGTTTTGCTTTAATTGAATCACCTCTCATTCTAGAGTCACAGGCCTGCAGCAGTGGAAGGCGAGAGGATGATAAAAATAGAATAACAGAGAAAAAATGAAGTGAGGAACAAACCTCCAGTCTCAATGGGAGCTTTTAAAGGCAGTCTGTCACTCCAATCAGTCTCTAAGGGCTTCATTAGGAGAGACCCACGTGCTCCTCCCCGTGCATGTCCTGGTACGGTCTCCCTCTACAATCCTCCACCTGGCTTTGGGACTTCTCTGCTTAAACCGGCTTTAGAGAGCCCATTATTGTATCTACAGGGCCACAGTCTCTGCTAGTTCAAGTTTAATGAATTACTCTGACTACATTTCAATAATGCATTCATTGCACACCTATAAGCATTTCATAAACATTTAATAACAGATCCCAGCTGCATTTTACACGGTTAATGAAATATATCCATGACAAATCTGTGACGCATTGATATAATATTTTTAAATAATTAATATTTAGGAATGTTAATAGATACATCGTCATATTGATGGCTCCCAAAATATGCCATAAGACCAAACCAGGTATATCCTGTCTAACACTACTGCATATTGTCGGTCACATACCTCGTTCATCTGGTGCATGATGATCCCAACAGGATTGAATCCTCAGGATGAATGTTACATATCAAATCATGCAGTTAGAGATGATATCATAACTCTTTGACCTAACACATTAACAGCCCTCATCCACATCGCAATATAACGCACACACACACAAATGGTCTTTAAATGATTTCCATGCATTCAAAGAAAAATGACTGTTCAAATTCTTAAAGCGTTTATGGCAAAGCCCTTTATGGTAATTAACTGAGCAGTTTGCAAATCTCATCTATAACACCAGCATTATTGGTCTATGTATGCTTTCTATCCAGTCGAGGTAAATACATATCTAATATTCCCATTTATTCTATTATTTCCATTTATAAAGCATTAATGAAATATCCAGTTGTTCCTCATTTTCCACAGAGAACACTGGCTCACAACATACCTTTAGGAACATTCTACACTCTTCAACTTTTCCAGATATTGTTTGTCAGAATGTCTGATAATGTGCCAGAGTTGCTTTGGAAAGTCAGTAGTAACACACAATCTGCTGCTGAGTGACTGGGGATCAAAACGTAAATGTTTCAATTTCAGTGAACTTGAAACTGTTCACAGTCTCAGTATTATATACTAATATATATATTATGTTATATTAAGTTATATTAAGTCTGTATTATTAAGTGTGTGAATTTTTTTGTTGCTTCTCTATTTAGAACATTCTAAACGTTCATGCGTTACCTTCATAACTGTCACCGGCCTCAAAAGGTTTTATTGTCTTAATATTAACAAATGGGAAGCAGAGATTCTGTTCAGTGTGTTCACAATTGCGATGATCGTGATATTCCAGTAGACCAGCACCAGTAACTATTTCAAATTTTTGTGTAACTGACCCATTATGTCAGCTTCACCCAGATCTCTGCACAGCCCGTTAACTAAGTCTGATTTTGGACCGGTACCAGGTCCGACAGACGGGTGAGAATCTACTAGTCGGACGACTCAGTCGGAGGCAGCAGCTTGTTAGAGTGGAAATGGATTAGCTGCAGCACAATGGGAGTCTTAGGCGTGTCTGTGGTGGCTGCACTAAAGCCTGCCTGTGTCACACGGGCTGCTAGACTAATTTGTGCCCAGCGGTGCATGCACCAGCCAACTCTCACACACTGTTTTTCTAATTGCCACAGTTTCACTGCCGGCAAGTTTTTTTTATTTATTTTTATCAGCCAAAGTTCAGACGTTTCCCTACAGCGCCTCTCGTCATTCTTTGGTGGTTCTCTCAAATCGTATTGTTTATTGAAAATGGCACCTTTGCTTATAATGACCGCTGTCCTTATTCCATCAAAACTGAATGATAATAACTCTGCGACAAAAAACTGTGCTTAACATGGGAGAGGCTTATTATGATTCATACCTGGAAAATAAGGTATATTTTACCTAAACATTAAATAAAGTGCTGTGTCTTTTTTACTCTAACCATGCCTCAGGTATACAGTCCCCTCCAAAAGTATTGGAATGGCAAGACATATTCCTTTGTTTTTGTTGTTCAAAACAAGGGGTTTAAGATAAATTCAGAATTTCACCTTTCATTTCCTGGTATTCACATCTAGATGTGTTAAACAACTTAGGACATTCCACCCTTTTTTTGAACACACCCACTTTTCATGTAAGCAAAAATATTGGAACATGTGACTGACAGATGTTCCTTGTTGGCCAGGTGTTGCCTTTTAGGTTGATTGTTCAAAGATTAAATAGCTCTGCATGACTAGTATAAGTTTCCATATTTGGTTTGGACCTTTAAAGGCTGCCTTTCTTGTTAAAGAGGATAAACCAACATGAAGACCAGCGAACTGTCTATGGGAGAAAAGCAAGCCATTGTCAAGCTGAGAAAATAATATCAATCAGAGCCATTGGACAAACATTGGGCATAGCAAACACAACAATTTGGAATGTCCTGAAAAAGAAATAAACTACTGGTGTACTGAGGAACAGCCGTCGAACAGGACGGCCAAGGAAAACAACAGTAGTTGATGACAGAAATATTGTGAGAAAACCCACAAAACATCAGTAAGTGACATCACCAATGACCTCCATAGTGCAGGGGAAAAGGTATCCCAATCCACTGTTCGAAGAAGACTCTTGGACAGCCAGATTGAAATTTGTAAAGAAGTACAGAGATGAGCTGCAAAAGTTCTGGAACACAATCTTATGGACTGATGAGACCAAGATTGATCTCTACCAAAGTAATGGAAAGGCCAAAGTCTGGAGAAAGAAAGGAACTGCTTATGATCCGAAGCATACAAGCTCATCTGTGAAGCACGGTAGAGATAATGTCACGGCTTGGGCATTCATGGCTGCTTCTGGAACAGGCTCATTAATATTTATTGATGATGTAACTGATGATGGTAGCAGCAGAATTAATTCAGAAGTGTACAGAAACATTTTGTATGCCAATTTACAGAGAAATGCATTGAAACTAATCGGAAGGAAGTTTATCATGCAGCAGGACAATGAC
>JACXGJ010008815.1:0-26008 GCA_016801105.1 Esox niger
CTGCCGTTGATTGAGAAGCAGGCTAAAGTGGTCAGTATTTCTGTATTCTTTAGCTTCAGTGCGAAGCCATGTGATTCATGCAATTGATTGCAATGTTTTTTATGTTGTCTTTGTTTGTTTATATGAACCTTTAGTTCTACGGTGTTAATAAACATCTGTTAAGGAACCGGAGTCTTGCAATGAATCAATGGGCGGCATATATTGTTTTTCATTTTCCCCCCTCAAAGATTTCAGTTACATTTTCAAATGAATTGTTCACATTATAAGTCACATTAAAAGTGGAAAAATGTCAGACATTATTTTTGTCTCATTATTTTACATCACAGAAACCTGGCAATTTAACAAGGGTGTGTAGAGTTTTTATATCCGCTGTACGTAATGCCTGACTGTAAAACTAAATGACGGTGTAGAACCTTGCTGAAATGGGAGCTGAACATTTAAGATTTCATGGAACAGTTGGAGCAAACTGTCAAGATGTTGACTGATTAATTTTTAGCTTGTGGCTTGGGTCCTATGAACGTTAAATTCTGTCCTGGGCCCTGTTGTGGTCATCGGCATCGTAGAAGAGCCCTATTCATTATTGAGAATAATCGGAAAGTGCCTTAAATAAATAGAAAAGAAACATACATGGACTAGAAAATTCTTTCTTGAGATACACCGGGCAGTGCCATGAATGCACTTGTAGGTAAATAAGAGGGTTTTCATTTCTATCCAGAAGGAGATGGGAAACCAGTGAAATGTTTTCTTTGTTTGATGGCCAAGAAGCATTTCATAGCCTCGTGGGCGGACATGTGAAAGATTACTAGGTCAAATCTCCAGGGCTGCATGGTAAAAAAAGAATGGTTTGTGTTCATGTGAGACAGTTTAACTTGATTTCTCCTGTAAGTCGCTCAGATATGAGTATTGCTATATAATTCTAATGTTAAGCTTTGACTGCAACACCCAGTATATTAACATAGTTCTCCATTATGTAGCTTTTTTTATGCTGAACTGCACAAGCTAACAGTTTCCTTTATTTCAGATAGATCAAAATAATGATACAGTTAAGTCATTATTGTGACAGTGGCACAGATAATTTACTGAAACTTTTTGCTTCTAAGTCTGAGTACATTTAAATATATTTTATAATTGTTTTGCACTGCACCATAATATTGCCTAATTTCGTCACATTATTCAGATTAAATAGATAAATGTGTTTCAGTCGCTTATTTGATGCATCAGCTCTGATCGACCAAAGGAAAAAATACTCAAGTGTGTATAAAATGTTTTGATTAAAATTGTAAGTCTAAATTTGTCATTTCATACCATATTTCCTAATTTGCTAAAGCGCATTGATTTGTATGGATATAAATACATGTTCTTCTATTGTATATTAAATGCTGCAACATGTTTTGTAAGGAAGGCTATTTCTAATAACTACACTTTTTTGTTATCTCGCTGGCCGCAGTTGCACCCTCGCTTGTTTTTTTTCCCAAACTGGCCCGGGGATGTCTGCTTCACCTTCGATTTTGGAGTCCTGTGCTGGAGTGGCTGCCAGAGTGTGCAAGCGTAGAATCTGGTGCCACGTTTAGTCACATGACCATAAACTCAATTTTGGCTTGCTATTAGAGCGAGTGGCAGCTTGCTGTTTTCTTGGCAACACATCACACATTTCACATGATATTAATCTATATATTAATCTATTTATTTATTTGAAATATTTCCCAACAGACATTTTGGCCGTTAATATTTTCATCTGCTGGACAACTACACCTAAATCTGGCGAAAAGCCAGCATTTGCCAGCTAATGTAAACCCTGGTAGTGGTGGTATGTGATTATTAGTGTGGTGATGTCATATAAATAGTTTGATTTCATAATTCGTTTACAACCATTGATTGAGGTCATCATTACTCTGCCAATGCCATCCTTAGCAGTGCGTGCACTTTGTGATGTCACAATATGTAAGTGTGGTGAGGTCATTATTCGTTTGCATAGTTGCCTGATCCCTAAATCAGTGGTTCTATTGCAGCGCCCCCCATTCTGGCTGTCTGTTGGTCTTGCCATCCCTTTCACTAAGTGTAAAATTGACACGTGTTCTCACTGTCCTGACACTGTTTTGCCATGCTGACAGCTCTGACACTTGACAGACTGATGCTGGACTCCTGATGTATGTTGACAGCCATGTGTATGGACGGATGTGTGTGTAGCTGAGTGCTAGTTATACCGCCCCAGACTTTAGCTAGCCTGTCACCGCAATTATTTCCAGTAATTGTGTTGTTTGAAACACCAGTTTGGTCCTTGAAACAATATTAGGCAGATTTAACACGCACACACTTTCATTTAAACAGGCTCTTCTCCCATTCTTTCTATCCAATTTCGCTCCCTCAACAGTACATACTAAATTCCTCTCTTCTTACAGTTCTCTCTCATCCCCAGGATCAATCGCTTTCTGTTCCATCTTGCCCTCATCCCTTTTCTCTCCCCCTTCTTTCTCTTCAGTCCTGACTGTCAACCCCATCCTTTTCTCCTCACTAAATCCCTCTTCCCTTTCTCCAGTTTTCGCACTCCTTCCCTATCTATCTACCAACACTTGTTTTCCCAGTCACTCACTGTTACAAAACGTCTGCTCTGCCAGACAGAGGGGCGGGTGGGCAGTGCAGGTCACTCATGACCAAGAAATCCCGCCAGCTGATATCAGTTTCATTCTCCGTGTATGGCCCTCAGCAACTGGCCATCTGTTGTATAGACACAAATAGGGCCATGCTCACCACATCAAGCCATATCCAAACTGTTAACTACATAGCTGCACTTTACTGCGCTCATACGCTGTTCATCTCCTTGCATCTAGATGTAGTACACTGATAATGTAATTATGTACATCTGTTCTACATCTGTTTGATACATTATCAAAGCTCACCTCAATACTTTGATGGTAATTGGCTGAAATCTGTGATATTTAAGACCGTATTAGGGTATAATATCACATCACTTTTTACTGCTTTAATTCTATTGGTATCTGGTTTATAATAGCAATAAGGCAGCTCAAGGTTTGTAGTGGCACTGAACTATGGGTTGTACCCCATAATGTTCAGCACCCATTTGTCATATGGGAACATTATGGAAGATTAATGTGTTTTGTCTCTAAACATGTCCTAATGGCTATTGACCTATCACACTCACCAATATCATTGTGATGTGCTTTGATGGTGAGAGTCAAAAACAGATTACCAGGATCACTACAACAGATCCACAGCCGATGCCATTCATATCACGGCCACAATACACGTGGAAAAGAGAAACACCGGTGTGAGAATGTTGTTGATTGTCCATAGTTCAGCATTCAATACTATTGTTCCCTACAAACCCGTCACCAAGCACACTAAGCTGTGAAACCGGATATTGGAATTTCTGATGGACAGACACCAGGCTGTGAAAATCGGTAACAACTCCCTCTCTGTGACTTGTCATACTGGGGCTACCCAAGGCTGTGCCCTCAGCCGTCTGCTTTACCCAGTTCACCCACAACAGAGTGACTACACAACTCCAACTCCATCAAATTTGATGAGTCCACCTACATGGAAGAGGTCAACAAACAGAAACAGTGTTGCCATTACAAGAATCTCTCCCTCAGCGCCAGAAGAAATAAAGAGATGGTTTTGGTTTTATGAAGCAAAACATCCAACACCCAATCCAAATCAGCTGAGCATTAGATACGGCAGGTGGAGTAATGGGTAAATCATCTGACCAGTAAACGGAAGGTCCCAGGGACAGATGGTGAAAACATTTTGCTGTTCTGCCCCTGAGCTATTTACCCTAATTGATATTGTAAATGAGAATGTGTCCTCAATCAACTTGCTTGGTACAGTTTTGCAGCCATTTGACTGCTCAACACCTGACTAGACTGATGACCACACACACACACACACACACACACACACACACACACACACACACACAGGGATATAAAAAATCTTCACACCCCAGTTAAAATATCAGTTTTTTGTGATAAATCATTTTTTTCTACCTTTAATGTGACGCATCTTTGATGCCTCTTTATATTTTATTACAGCACTCAGTCTTTTTGGGTAGAAGTCTATTAGCATGGCACATCTTGACTTGGCAATATTTGCCCACTCTTTGCAGAAGCGCTCCAAATCTGTCAGATTGCCAGGACATCTCCTGTGCACAACCCTATTCAGATAACCCCACAGATGTTCAATTGGATTCAGGTCTGGGCTCTGGCTGGACCATTCCAAAAAATTAATCCTCTTCTGGTGAAGCCATGCTTTTGTGGATCTGGATGTGTGCTTTGGGTCATTGTCGTGCTGAAAGGTGAACTTCAGCTTTCTAACGGACGCCTGAAGGTTTTGTGCCAAAATTGCCTGGTATTTGGAACTGTTCATAATTCCCTCCACCCTGACTAAGGCCACAGTTCCGGCTGAAGAACAACGCATGAAAGCATGAAGCGGCCACCACCATGCTTCGCTGTGGGTATGGTGTTCATTGGGTGATGTGCAGTGTTGTTTTTGCACCAGACATACCGTTTTCACCAAACATACCAAAATGTTAGCCATAATTATTTTTCTTTGTAAGAAAAGGCTTCCATCATGCCACCCTACCCCATAGCCCATTCATATGAAGAATATGGGAGATTGTTGTCACATGTAGCACACAGGCAGTACTTGCCAGAAATTCCTGCAGCTCCTTTAATGTTGCTGTAGGCCTCTTTGAAGCCCCCCAGAGCAGTTTTCTTCTCGTCTTTTCATACATTTGGAGGGATGTCCAGTTCTTGGTAATGTCTCCATATTTTCTGCCCTTGATGATGACTGTCTTCACTGTGTTCCATGGTATATCAAATGCTTTGGAAAAAATGTTGTACCCTTCTCCTGACTGATATCTTTCAACAATGTGATCCCTCTGATGCTTTGGAATCACTCTGCGGATCATGAAATCTGCTCTGAGATGCAACTAAGAAAATATCAGAAAAATCCTACAAGAACAGATTAACTTTATTTGTGATTAATCAGAGTCACACTAAATAATGGCAGGTGTGTAATGACTTCTATATAACTTCTATTTCTATTTCTAATTAATTTCTATTTAGTTTGAATGTGATTGGTTCATTTTGAACACAGCCACATCCCCAGGGTGTGCACACTTATGCAACCAGGTTATTGTAAGTCTTTCAGCGAGAAAAGGGAGAAAAACTCCCTTGAGGATTTCAGTTTGTTTTTCAATTGAATTGTTCACATTATAGGTCACTTTAAAAGTGGAAAAAGTTCTGACATGATTTGTCTTTGCCTCAAGAGTGTGTAGATTTTTTGTATCCACTGTACATGCATACATTCTTTCCAATCCCACACTTCATAAATGCTGTTAATAGACCTCTAGTTAAATCTTTATTCCTGTTTGAACTCTGTTACTATTTACCTAATGTTTGCCGCCTTATCTTTTTTAATCATATTTTTTTTCTGTTGTACCCTTAATTATGTTTGTATTTACTGTTTCTAAACTGTCAAGCAAATATTTTGCTTAATAATCCATATATTGTGTATGTTGTTCATTTACAAATAACACGTTAAACCAGAGCCATCTAAAGGTTGGCCTGCGGATCATGTTTGTTTTGACCTACCAGAAGGTTCCACCAGGATGGTGCACACACTTTTCAAGGGGTTATGGGCAAAAATGACATAATCGCAATGCACCTATCGGCTTCCTCATGACTGTTAGCTTCCACGCTGCGCATTATGCAAACAACACTTGAGTGATGTTCATGCAGATAGAATGGGGGCACCAATGACCGATGGGCAAAAAGGGTACTTGTTGAGTCTAAATGGAAAAGTGCAGGAGCACAAGCATTGTAGTAATAATTCAATTCAAAGTACACCAATCAAATGTTTAAAAAATAGGCAAGAAACACAAAAAGAAAATGTCTCACTTTAGTAGACCATTATTTTCTGTCATACAGGGCTCGGCCATCATTTCACTAGACTAAAGCACGCACTCCACAATTAGGTGACCATTTATAATGTCGAAATGCGGCACAGCCGAATGATTTGAATAGACCGCCCTTTCGCAGCTGTAGACTAGTCTTTTACCTCTCAAGCTTATTGTTTTGCAGAAACGAGAGATCAGACGTGTGGTTGTTTTATTAAATTTGAATTATATTTAGCCGAAAAAACATTTCCACATTTAACATCATCTGCACCACACCCCATAGGTCTATGATGTTGGTTACTGTAAGGAATACTCAGGAGAAGGAAGGTTTGTGTTCAAGAGCAGAGTGCCACTGGATTTACTTCCAAGGTGACAGAAAGAACAGGCTGAAATAAAGGTCAGGAGGCAGGCAGGTAGTTGAACACAGGGATCACAGGCTTCTCAAACAAAGGTACCAGCAGGAATCAGGCTAGAAACAGAGTGTGGTTAATGTGGGCAGAAACAGGTTGGTACACAGGGTTTTCCAATAACAAAGAGATGATATGGCAGGGCCAGTATAGTCGTACAGAAACAATACCTCACAAAGGAAACCACAAACTGAACTGAATTATATAGGGGGTGCTAAAGGGTATACAGGTGAAAACAACATAGAAATATACCTTCCCAGAACGGAAACAAAACCACACCAAAAACACCAAACCTCACAGCTACATGTGAAAGTAGATTAATTTAAAACTGAAGGATATTCATAAAAAAAAGTTTAATATCACCAATGGCACATATATATTTGCTTGTTGGATTTTTTTGACTACGTTTGCCAGTGTACACATGTGTTATGTGTCTTAATTAAGTAGGCTACCAAATCCATTTAGTACACAGGTATCAAACCGATTTAACTGAGGGCCTATTTTATGCAGGTTTTTTACATTTCTTTTTAATTGGTGCCCAATACAACCAGGTGAGGGGATGTCCTAACTAACTAGTGACCTAATAAATTAGTTGAGTAAAACGTAAGAGCGATAGCCTGTAGGCGCTCAAACATTAGAGGAATTGGTTTGATACCTGTGCTTAAAATGTGGGCTGAGTATTCCTTTTAAACATTTGTCATATAATTTTCACAATTTTCCTCAACTCCAACAGCTACTGATTCTCTACTTTACCAAAACATTCAATGAATCTGGTCTATATTTTCATTCATTCAGAGGGGGATACCATTTCTACTAGGCACCGGCAAAATCTGTGTCCCTTTGAATATAGGAAAATGTAGGTACTATGTATTCTGATTGATAAAGGGACACAGATTTCACCAGTTCCTGGTGGATATGGTGTCCCCCTGTATAAAGAATGAAAATATACTCTAAATTGAATTAAACCCATTGAATGTGTTTGTAAAGTACATAATCAATAGTTGTGAGAGTGGGAAAATGTAGGTATAATATATTTTGATTGACAAAGGGACAGATTTCGCCAGTGCCTGGTAGTTAGGAAAATGTAGGTACTATGTATAAAAATATATATGTACACACATTTAACTCTATCCATATTTACAACACAGAAGTATAAAAACTGGTAAATCACCTTGAGGGGTACATGCTAAGCATACTGCATAAAGCAATGTTCACAGTCCAAAATGATGGCTTGTTAAAATCAACAATTTGAAAATGTACAGCATTACTGAAATACATTTCATCATAGTTACAAAGGTACAATAATCTTGCTCCTGCTAAAAACACTGCCAACACAATGTTTATATCAATACATTTTTATCAATATTTCTAAGCGATCAATTGCAACATTTTGACATACAATGTATTTAGAAAATATACTTACAATTTTCCATGCGGGTAGCTTGTAAATATAGAGAACAGTGAAACATATTGTATTAGCTGGCCAACACTAGTCAGTGTTGGGAGTGAGAAGCAACAAGTGCACGAGATATCACACGCTCCCGCTGACAGAAAGAAATATTAGATAACAGTGCATGCACATTTTTCACCGATGGTCACCGATTTCTTCGTAACAACTGTTTTAACCAACACCGGCACGTTCTCGTAACTCTTGATGGAATTACCAACCTGTTTTCCAGGTGTGCATGAAATGATTGGCAGATGAGCATGATGTAAAGTGACAGGTGTGCATAGGACTATGGATTTAAGGGAAGAGGGGTTCCTGAATTGAGCAGCCTTAGAGCCTGAGGAAATAAACTGTCTCGTAGACAGTTAGTTTTGGATGGGATACTCCTGTACCTTCTGTCTGACGCCAGCGTGGTACACAGTCCATGGCATGGGTGGCTGGGATCTGTAATGATTAGTTTGCTCCTCCACCTACACATCTCTGTGTAGAGATCCTGCAAGGATGGCAGGTCAGACCTTGTGATGCGCTCTGCTGTTTTAATCACCCTCTGAAGTGCTTTACGGTTGAGAGCAGTGCAGCTTCCATACGGGGCGGTGACAAACCTGGACAGGATACTCTTGATAGTGCTTCTATAGAAGTTGGTGAGTATCCTTTAATCCATGCGAAATTTCCTTAATCGGCGTAGGAAGAATAACTGTTTCCTGGCCTCCTTCACCAAGATGTTAGAGTGATGAGACCAGGTCAAGTAATCGCTGAAGTTGACACCAAGGTACCGGATGTTGTGAACTCTCAATGGGGGACTGGTATCACCGCCGCTGCTTTCTGTCATCTACAATAATCTCCTTCGTTTTGATGATATTGAGCTGGAGGTTGTTTACCTGACACCACGAAGTCAGTGAGCTTACCTCGTCTCTCTAGGCTGATTCGTCGTTGTCAGAGGTCAGGCCTATGATGGTGGTGTCGTCAGCAAACTTAATGATGGTGTTGGAGACGTGGGTTGCCAGGCAGTCGTGATTGAAGAGAGAGTACAGAAATGGGCTCAGCACACAGCCCTGGGGGGAGCCAGTACTGAGAGTCAGTGAGGAGGAGGTGGTGTTGCCCATCCGCACCACCTGAGGTCTGCCCATCAGGAAGTTCAGGATCCATGTGCACATCAAGGGGTAAAGACCTAGATTCCTGAGCTTCACCGCTAGCTTGTGGGGCACAATGGTGTTGAAGGCTGAGCTGTAGTCAATGAACAGCATTCTCACATTTGTGTTCCTCTTGACCAGATGAGAGAGTGCGGAGTGGAGGGTCAGAGCAATGGCATCCTCTGTATGCAATTTGCCTATTATGTCTATAGGCAAATTGCAGCAGGTTAAGAGTCTGTGATGTGAGTTTTAACTAGCCGCTCAAAGCGGTTCATGATGATTGGTGTGAGTGATAGTCATTCATGCAGAGGACTTTTAGCTTTTTTGGCTCATGAACAATGATGAAGCAGGTGGGGACTACTGACTGACGTAGCGATAGGTTGAAGATATCAGTCAAGTCATCAGGCAGTTGGTCTGCACAGACCTTGAAAACACGGCCTGAGATGTTGTCTGGTCCAGGAGCCTTGCGGGTGTTAATCCTTTTTAGGGCTTTGCATACGTTCCCTGGTTATTTGTAAAGGGCCGCCGTCCGGGTCCATTTCAGTGTTCATGCCAGGAATGATGTTCTCAAAGCGAGCATAGAAAGAGTTCAGTTCCTCTGGGAGTGAAGCCGGCACTTCCACCACACTTCCAGGATTTTTGTCTAACCTTGTAGTCATGGCAGATAGTATTAACATTTTTGGCGATTTCCATATTCATATGGAAAAGTCAAACGACCCTCATTAAAAAGAATTTGAAGCCATAATTGACTTTTTTCTAACATGTCTCCGGTCCAACGCACAACCACAATCATACCTTAGATTTAGTTCTGTTACAAGTAATAGATATTGTAGATTAATCATTTCCCACCAAAATCCTGGAATATCGGATAACTGTCTTATTACATTTTCCATTAAAACAAGAAATCCACTCGCTCCGCAAACAATTAGTTTTAAAAGCTGTATTATAAATTCTCGGTCTACAAAAAGATTTCTTGATATTCTTCCAAGCTTGCTCATCATTACTTAAGGAGCTATTTCCGGTGCTAGGTCAGCCAGTGTTGAACATAATAAATTGCTCCCTTTCCCAATTTTTTTTTAAATTATGCCTATAGGCAAAGGCTTTCTGTTTCCCAAAAACAGAAAGCCTTCCTTAAGACAAATAACATTTAAGAAATGGTCCTGTTCAGTTTCAGACCCCATCATAGACTGAGACTGCACTCGTGAAGGTAACAAATTACCTTCTCATGGCCTCAGACAAAGATTGCACATCCGTCCGTTTCCTTCTTGATCTTTGTGCTGCTTTTGACACTATTTATCACTTCCTTCTCTTAGAGAGACTGGAAACCCATATTGGGCTACGTGGGAATGTTCTAGGTTGTTTTAAATCATATTTATCTGAAAGATTTCAGTTTGTATGTGTGGACGGCATATCCTCTGACAAATCAAAAGTATGTTTTGGTGTTCCTCAAGGCTCGGTTCTTGGCCCATTATAGTTCTCACTATATATTCTTTCTCTTGGTAATGTCATCCGGATTCATAATGTCAATTTTCACTGTCATGCTGATAGCACACAGTTATATATTTCGATGAAGCATGGAGAAGCCCCAAAATAATCTACTTTGGAAGCATGTATTTCAGATGATAGGAATTGGATGACAGAGAACTTCTTGCTTTTAAACTCATGAAAAACAGAAATGCACATTTTAGGACACAAGAAACGAATAGCTTAGTTGTCAGATCTTACTGTGAACCTCGACAGCTGCATGGTCATATCCCAAAAAAATGGCATAAATATTGCAGTTCCCTTGACCCTGACCTCTCCTTTAATGAACATATAAAATTTATCTCAAGAGCGTTGCTTATTTTCATCTTCGAAACATTGCAAAAAAAATTATATCAAAAACTGATCAAGGAAAACAAATCCTTGGTTTGTTACTTCAATATTAGATTAATGCAATGCTTTTTCTTCCAGATACCCTTATAAATCAATAAATAAAGTTATATTAGTGCTGCACATGGCTGCTAGAATCTTAACTAGAACAAAAATATTTGAACACATTACTCCAGTTATATCCTCTTAACACTGGCTGCCTGTTTGGTTTAGGGCTGATTTTAAAGTTTTATTGTTAACCTAACAATCAGTACATGGACTTGCTCCCACTTATCTAACTGAAATGATCCAGCCATACATACCTGCATGTAACCTTAGATCACAAGATGCAGGCCTTTTAATTGTACCTAAAATGTCTAAACAAACAGACGGAGGCAGGGCCTTCTCTCAAAGAGTTCCACTACTGTGGAATGATTTGCCAATTAAAGTTAGAAATGCAAACTCAGTGCAAACCTTCAAGTGTCTACTAAAGACTAATCTCTTCAACCTGGTCTATGATTGAGTTTAAATAGACTCTGGATTCAGCCCACATGCATTTATTAATTATAACAATTTGGACTTTTAATATGTCACCTGGCACAGCCAGAAGTGGACGGGTCACCCCTCTGAGCCTGGTTCTTCCTAAATGTTGGCCTTCTTAGGGAGTTTTTCCTAGCCACTGAAGTTCAACACTACTGTTGTTTGCTCCTTGGGGTTTTGTAAAAGCACTTTGTGACAACTGCTGATGTAAAAAGGGCTTTATAAAATACATTTGATTGATTGATTGACTGCTAAATTAGGCTTTATAGTCAGTGATGGTTCTCAGACCACTCCACATGTTCCTGGTATTGGAGCACTTCTAGAGTGGATTCTACTTTCAATCTGTATTGTTTAAAAAAAAAAAATGTATTGCCTTCCTGAGGTCATACCGGGATTTCTTATGCCATGCTGCAGTCTGTGCCTTAAGCATAGCATGAATACCACTGTTGACCCCCGGTTTTTGATTAGGAAATGATTATGTAGTTGTGCGTGGTACCTCATTGAGGGAGAGGTATCATGTTAAGATATAGTTCTATAAAATGTATTCGCTGCAAACAGCATTTTGTATCATTTGTCGTAAAACATTAGGTAACCATTATTTACAAGACAATTCATGATGTACAGTATGGAATTAGGTTTTCCACCAGGCCATGTATATAAACATGAACATACCACCTAGCGTGCTATCATGTTTTGAGTTTTGGAAAACTTGGTTATGTGCACTTAGTTATGCATACGTTAGCTATGCATGTATGCATCATTTCCTGTGTGTGCCAGTAAACTAGCCAGGTCAAGGAATCGGATTACAACCAGAAAGACAACTAGCACTACAGCTGGCACCAGACATAACAGGGAAGTTATATTAGTCCAGCACTACTTGTAAAACTGATGTTATTTTGTTGATGTATTTTACCAGGCTATTATTAGCATAGTAGTCATTTTGTACTTTTTCTATCAGACCTGACTGCACATATCCTTTCCAGTAGCCATTTGTCTGTGCCCCAGTTCACCGACATACACCCCATCTAGTGCTTGTGAGTCATGTACCCTTTTCAGCAGTGAAGTAATTTTTTTCGCCCTAACACAAAGGGTGCTAGTTATTCTGACTCAGGTTCAAGGAATCCTGCCATGCCTGTAAACCTGCGTCAGAGACAGTTCATCAACCACTGTAGATCCTCCTTTATTAGTTCTCTGTACATAGGGTTATGTATGTTACAATGGAATGTATAGATGTGCAATGAGGGCAAATTCAGTGCAAGTGGCAATTCTAAGCAAGCAATGAAGACAAATATGTGCAATAATAGTGCAATGAGGCAAATGCAAGTACAAATGGCAATTCTGACTGTGCAAAAAATAAAACAGTGACATAAGTAACATCTCTATTTAGAGCAATGGGAAAGCCATCAAAAATATGTCTAGAATTTTTTGGGACCTTTTCCATTTTTATTTCCAATAGGTCATGTGTATGTTTGTCAACAACTACCCCACCAAAATAATATATTCAAGTACCTTGCAAATAAATTATTTATAAAAACAAACACTTCCCCCTCAATTTCACAATTTCCAATCGTAATAAGTCCACAGCAGGTTCATGACATGTTTCCTCCGGTGCTGTTGTTATTATACTGCTCGCTCAATCAGGATGTTCATGTCCACACAATCAACTAACATTAAACACTCTGCTCTACACTGTTGGCTTACCGCAACCAGGATTTGAAACTCCTGGCCGCAGTGATGCATCTGAACAGCAAGGCACACAAATAAAGGTGATTCTGATTCTCCCTCTTCACCCTTACCCTCCTCTCCTCCACTTATGTCTTCTCCTACCCTACTCTCCTGCTGCCCCCCCATCCCCTCCCTCCTCTTTTCTTCTCAGCTCGATGACGGTGCGTAAAGGAAAGAAACTCAGCATCTCCATCCAGGAACACATGGCCATTGACGTCTGCCCGGGCCCTATCCGACCAATCAGGACCATCTCTGCCTACTTCCCCCGCCTGTCCCCCACTTCCGAGCCCCTCTCCCCCAACCCCAACAGCTCCTCATTGGTCCTCAGTTCTGGGGGTACTGACTGCAGGATGGGCGGCAGTGTCGGGGGCCGGCTCTTGTCGCCCTTGCTGCCGGGTGTAATGGGAGGGGGTGGGTCACTGTCATTGCAGAGCAGCCTGGACACATCCATAGAGATCAACAGTTCAGACAGCGATGACTGCAGTGAGTCTGGACATTGCTGTGTGTGTGTGTGGGTGTGTTTTTGAATGTGTTTTGTCTATTCTGTCCACTCTGTGGACAAGGTATGCTTTCCTCCTCATCTTTGACAAGCATACACTGGGTTAAAGATGCATTCCGGGATCATAAGCAAACCAAACTGATATATAATAGGTTACCAACTTGGATTTATCTGACTTAAAACAAATACAATCAGGAATATATTTGTAACATTTAAGTAAGTATATATTTAAGTAATTGGATATATTTGAGTATTTTATTATGTACACTACTGTTCAAAGGTTTGGGTTCACTAAGAAATGTTCTTGTTTTCCATGTAAACATACATGAAATTAGTTTAAATAGGAAATATAGCAAAATTTATAGAAAATATAGTAATTGACAAGGTCCGAAGTACTGATTTTCTAGCCTAGTCAAGTTGGATTGACTTCATGAGCACTTCTTATGCACCATACTGTCAAGCTGCACCCACAATAGCTCTATAGGGTTTAACGGTAGTGTGTATGAAATGGATTAAGTACTAAACAAATGCACATTGTACACAATAAAACTGGGACTCAATTATGACTAATGAGCACCACTTTCAGAGCTACTATCTGAAGTAATACATATACCTCCGGAGTGCCTCATTAATGTGATTTCCATCCCATATTAATGTTTTTTGTGGTGGCACATATTTATGTGATGTCTTTAGCGTTGTCATTTCAGATTTTTGAAGTCAGTCACACAGTCATTGGTTGGTTTCTAAGCCTTCTGTGAGTCCATTCTGTGGTTTCCATTGTGAAAGGTATGTTGTTAAAGCCCAATCCCAGATGTGCTTGTACTGTCTTGCATCAAACATGTCTGGAAACTATTTATTTATTGGTTTATTGATTTTGTGATTGGTTGATTAATTTATTCATTGTTAAATTTACTGATATAAAGGTTCCAAATCTAATTTACTTTTGATAGCCATTTGGGTTTTTCTTCCTAGGTTTAATTACAGTTTGCTGTTATTTTCTCTTTTTATGTTTGTAATCTCTTATTCGCTAAGTGTCAGTCCTCGGGATGACTAGGTATCACTGTGGGATCGGCTAATGAGGATACATTTGTTTGTTGTATTATATACAGCTGCACTGGGAACACTGGAGTTTGACTTGCGCTACGAGCAAGCCTCCTGTGAGCTTCACTGTACCATCCTCAGGGCCAAGGTAACCTCACAAATAATAATAATTATATACATATAACATATTTATTTGGTTCCTATCTACACTTTGGCTCAATTACAAATTTCAGAGAATGATTTTAGAGAATGGGGCAACTATTAGACAGATTTTTACAGCTCCTTTCTTTTTGAAATACAATAATATTCCCTGAACTCCAAAGATGTTATTAAACCCTGCCATTACACTTTTGCAGAATCCCAGCATTCCTTTCCAGACAGAAGAGTGTTTAGTAATGAAAATGAGTGGGAAGATTAAAATAATTGTTCACCATGTTTCACAATGAAAGGGAAAGATGCAATTAATTCCGGCTAATTACTTTGACTTCTTACTAACTTTCACTTTGGGTTGAATCATTCATTTTACATCAAGGAGTTTCTACTCGTAGCGAATATCTAATGTAAGAGGGCTGCCACTCTTCGGGATAAAACATCAATAATGCAAATTTAATGGCAAAAACAAAGACAGGAGTGCAACTAGGGTGAAACGTGTAGGGGGATTATTAATTCTTCATCCTGGGCTTAAAATAGCACTCTTTAACAATATGGGGTACTTCTTTTTATCAGGGCCCTATAGGAAGAGGATATTTGTCAGTTTGCACATAAGGTCTTGAGATTTGGCTTCTGCAACCAAACCCCTCAAAATCTGAGAGATGCAGTGAGATATTACTTAATTATTGTCTTGCCTAAACGAGGAACAATCGATTTGTTTGTGTTGTCATCTGTAACATTCAATCAGGTAACCTTTCGGTTACTACACAAAAGCTCTAGCTGCTAGGCTACCAGTTGGCTAGGGCCTTCTGATCATAAAAAGTAAACCATATGGACAAGAGTGCAATTTTGGCCATTCATGTTTGCCTAAATTTTGCCCTCTCTATTGGGTTGTTGCTGAGCCTTGTTTGTCTTTTTTACTCCCTTGCTTTCTTCTCTTCCCTTGTTCAGGGTCTGAAGCCTATGGATTTTAATGGCTTAGCAGACCCATATGTCAAACTGCATCTTCTCCCTGGTGCCTGCAGGGTGAGTCAAGGGATTATGGCTGTAGTTACGGCTCCTTATTTTCTCTGACCTTAAGAGAGGGAAAAAAATCACTTTAGCTAAAGATCCTGAAGCTTCTGTGCCGTGGGTTGATCACGTTCTGTATATATTGTCTGTATGCTTTTTATGGATTAGGCCAGTTGCAGCTTAAACCCTCTTACTTTTCTTATCTGATGCTGTCGTATGTATATAGCATACAGCCTTTGTTTTGTTGGCTAATTTACAATGCCAGCACGAATTGATAGACACTTCGTGACTGGCATACCCTAGTTTCAACTCTGCGCAACCACACATCAACCTGATCTTAGAGTTTGATAGTGGACTTGTTTGTTGTGCAAGAACTCTGAATGAACATTCCATTCAATTGTATATTTTTGATGTCTGACCTGTTTGATTTTATGCTGTGACTCCCCATCAGATGTATTATGTATAAATGCAACTAAAAAATACAGTAGCCTACTACATAAACTGTCTACCGCAATCTGTCATATCATTGCCTAAGTTAAAGAACCCCTACTTTTAACATCTGTCCTTGGGACATACAATCCGCCCCCAAAAGTTTTGGAACGGTAAGGCAAATTCTTTTGTTTTTGTTGTTCACTGAAGACATTTGGGTGTAAGATCAAAAGATGAGTATGAGAGTAAGAGTTCAGAATTTCAGCTTTCATTTCCAGGGTTTCACATCTAGATGTGTTAAACAACTCAGGACATACCACCCTTTGTTTGAACCCACGCATTTTTCAAGTAAGCAAAACTATTGGATCATGTGACTGACAGATGTTTCTTGTTGCCTGGGTATTGCCTTTTAGGTTGATTGTTCAAACATTAAATAGCACTGCATGACTAGTCTAAGTTTCCATCCTTGGTTTAGACCTATAAAGACTGCATTTCTTGTGGAGGATTAACCAACTTGAAGACCAGAGGGCTGTCTATGGGAGAAAAGCAAGCCATTGTCAAGCTGAGAAAAGAAGGTAAATCGACCAGAGCAAACATAGGGCATAGCAAGCACAAGAATTTGGAAGATCCTGAAAAAGAAAGAAACTACTAGTGTACTGAGCAACAGACGTCGAACAGGTCGGCCAAGGAAAACAACAGTAGTTGATTACAGAAATATTGTGAAGAGCTGTGAAGAAAACTCCCAAAACATCAAGAAGTGCCATCACCAACAACCTCCACAGTGCAGGGGTAAAGGAATCACAATCCACTGTTCGAAAAACACACCACATCAGCAGTAAGAAATTTGCTAAGAAGTACAGAGATGAGCCACAAAAGTTTTGGAACACAATCTTATGGACTGATGAGACCAAGATTAATCTTTACCAAAGTGATGGAATGGCCAAAGTGTGGAGAAAGAAAGCAACTGCGTTTGATCCTAGGCATACAAGCTCATCTGTGAAGCATGGTGGAGGTAATGTCATGGCTTGGGCCTGCAGGGCTGCTTCTGAAACAGGCTAGTTAATATTTAATGATGATGTAACTGATGATGGTAGCAGCAGAATGAATTCAGAAGTGTACAGAAATATTGTATCTGCCAATTTACGGAGAAATGCATTGAAACTAATCGGGAGGAAGTTTATCATGCAGCAGGACAATGACCCAAAGCACACTGCCTGCTAACAAAACAAAGGACTTCATCAGGGGGAAAAAGTGGACGGTTTTAGACTGGCCAAGTCAGTTACCTGACCTTAACCCAATAGAGCATGCATTTCACCTCCTTAAGAGGAGATTGAACGGAGAAACACCCTGAAACAAACAAAACTAAAAGAAGCTGCGGTAAAATTTGTTATTTCTTATGGGATTCACATTCAACTGTAGGTCATAACAGAATGGCCCAATCATAAAAAAAACATGGCAACAAAGAAAAAAATGTAACTGACACCTGTTCAAAAGTCTGAAAACCCTTAGTTCTTAATACCGTGTATTGCCTCTTTTAGAATCAATGATAGCGTGCAGTCTTTTGTAATAATTGTCTATGAGGCCCCGAATTCTTGCAGGTGGTATAGCTGCCCATTTGTCTTGGCAAAATGCCTGCTGGTCTTTAATCGTCTTGCATGAACCGCATGTTTGAGATCACCCCAGAGTTGCTCAAAGATATTAAGGTCAGGAGACTATGATGGCCACTCCAGAACCTTTGCCTTTTTCTGCTGTTACCACTGGAGGGTCCACTTGGCCTTGTCCTTAGTGTCATTGTAGTGCTGGAAAGTCCAAGAGTGTCCCATGCGCAGCTTTCGTGCAGAAGAACGCAAATTGTCTGATAACAAGTTGCATTCCTCTTGTTGCACTCTTCTTGCCTCTTATTCTGTTCACTATAGGCCTTGTTGATCCCTCTCCAAATATAGCGCTTATGGTTGTGACCATGAAGCACAATTTTGGTCTCGTCACTCCAATTTACTGTGTGCCAGAAGCTTTGAGGTGTGTCAAGGTGTTATTGGGCATATTGTAACCAAGTGCTTTTGTGGCATTGGCACAGTAAAGGCTTCTTTCTGGCAACTCAACCATGCAGCTTATTTTTGTTCAAGTGTCTTCGTATTGTGCTCCTTGAAACAACCACACTGTCTTTTACCAGAGCAGCCTGTATTTCTCCCGAGGTTACCTGTGGATTTTTCTTTGTATCCTGAACAATTCTTCAGGCAGTTTTGGCTGAAATCTTTCTTGGTCTACCTGACATTGGCTTGGTATCAAGACATCCCCACATTTTCCACTTGGTAATAAGGGATTGAACAATGCTGATTGTCAATTGGATATCTTTTTATATACTTTTACATCTTCATTACGTTCCATTACCTTCTTACGCAGGTCTTTTGACAGTTAGTTTCTGCTTCCCATGGCTCAGTATCTAGCCTGCTCAGTGCGTCCACGTGAGAGCTAACAAACTCATTCTCCATTTATACACTAACTGCAATTTAAAAAGCCACAGGTGTGGGAAATTCACCTTTAATTGCTATTTTCATCTGTGTGAGTCACCTTGTGTGTCTGTAACAAGGCCATTCAAGGTTATGTGAACTTTTGATCAGGACCATTTGAGTGATTTCTGTTATCATTAGAATTTGTAAAGGAGATAAAAATACATGCCCATTTTTTATTTGATGCCAGCAGCACATTTCTAAAAAGTTGCAATAGGGGCATGGCTATCACTGTGTTGCATCACCTTCTTCTTTTAACAATACTCTGTAAGAATTTGGGAACTGAGAAGACCAATTGCTGTAGTTTTGAAATTGAAATGCATTCCCATTCTTGCTTGATATAGGATTTCAGATGCTCAACAGTTCGGGGTCTTCCAATGTCTTATTTTTCATTTCATAATGCGCCAAAATGTTTTCAATGGTTGACAGGTCTGGACTGCAGGCAGATCAGTTTAGCTCCCAGATTCATGTAGTACAGAACCATGCTGTTGTGGTGTGTGCTGAATGTGGTTTGGCATTGTCTTGCAGAACCAAGCAAGGCCTTCCCTTAAAAAGACATTTAATTAATGGCACTTTATTGTTCAGCATTAATGGTGCCTTCACATACTGTATGTGAAAGTTACCCATGCCATATGCGCTAATGCACTCTAATAACATCACGGATGCTGGCTTTTGGACTATGCGGTGATAACATCCCAGATGGTGCCTCCTCTTTAATCTGGAGGATGTCCGGCATCCATTATTTCCAGAAATAATAAAAAAAAGATATTAATCAGACCACAGGACAGTTTGTCACTTCATCACAGTCCATCTTAAATGACCTCAGGCTCAGAGAAGATGGTGGTAGATATGGATCTTGTTTTTATATTGTTTCTTCTTTGCATGGTACTTTTAACTTTTTTAACATCTGCGGATGCAGCAATGTACTGTGTTCACAGACAGGGATTTTCAGAAGTGTTCCTGAGCCCATGCAGTAATTTCCACTGCAGAATTTTGTCTGTTTATAATGCAGTGCCGCCTGAGAGCCCAAAGATCATGGCCATCCAATACTGGCCTTGTCCCTGGGATACAGACATTTCTCTGGATTCTCTGAATCTTTTGATGCTAATGCGTACCGTAGAAAATTAGATCCCCAAACACTTTTATGTTGAGAAACATTATTCTTAAATTGTTGCACTATTTGCCTGTGCAGTCTTTCCCAGAGTGGTGAACCCATCCCATTCTTACTTCTGAAATATCCCTAATTTCTGGAATGAACTTTTAATATCCGTTCATGTTCCCGCCCTGTTACCAATTGACCTAATTTGTTGTGTAATATTCCACAAAATTTAGTTTTTTAGCATTATCCAACTTTTCTAGTCTTTTGGTTGCTTCTGTCCCAACCTTTTTAAAATGTTTTGTTGGCATCAAATTCAAAGTGGGTATATGTTTTTCAATTAGCAATAAAATGTCTCAGTTTCAACATTTGATGTTATCTTGGTATATACAGGTGCTGGTCATATAATTAGAATATCATCAAAAAGTTGATTTATTTCAGTAATGCTATTCAAAAAGTGAAACTTGCATAATGTATACAGTCATTCCACACAGACTGATATATTTCAAGTGTTCATTCCTTTTAATGTTGATAACTGACAACTAATGAAAACCCCAAAATATATATATTTTTTCCCAGTAGTATCTACTGGTCTCGTTTCCAGTAGTATCTACAATGCATACAGATGGCTGCCCTTTAACTTTAGATTTTAATATGGTTGAAATTGAATTGTGATGTTTGGAAGGTTAAAGGACTAAACCAAACTGAGCATTTAATATTAAAGTGTTTTGTCCTCAAGTCCAGGGACAGCTGTTGCCTCTGTAACTTAATAATGAGCCAGGATCTGCTGATTAGTTTTGTTTTGTTTTAGAACGTTTCTTTAATTCATTTTCCATTGTGAATTAATTATCTGTCTCTCTGTCAGGCTAATAAGTTGAAGACAAAGATTGTCCGGAACACTCTGAATCCAGTGTGGAATGAAACCCTTACCTACGTTGGGATCACAGAGGAGGACATGCATAGGAAAACACTCAGGTGTGTTTGTGTATGGGAGTCTGTCTGGGGGTCGGGATGACACTGTGCGTGCATTCTAGCAATGAAGCACTTTAACTTCAGAACTTCCCTAGAATCAGTTTTAATGACATTACCTATTCATTTTAATTTAATGGACAAGTACCTATTACTCCACTGAAAAACACTGAGCTTTAATCACACAACTTGTAACACACTTTGACTTCTTTCTTTCTTGTTGAATGGAACCGCCACTTGCAAAGACACTTGCATTGCTGTCCCTTATTATCTGAAACATACTGCCTTAAAAGCTACAACTACAGTGAAGTACAAAGAATTTAGCCATTTTCTTCAAGTGTACAGTTTCTTAATCATGATCAAGTGCATTCATATACCTTCCTTTTCTCATTATCTTGCAACTTTCCAAATCTGTCAGCTGGGAGGGCTACATATACCTGGAACCAACATTATATTCTGTGTCACCACACTGTCAGAGCTTTCTTGGGGAGACAAAATGTCAACATCACAAATTTTTTATAGGTAGCACTGTTGCTATCACCATCATAATCAATTTTTGCATCATTATAATCAACATGAGTGATGTTAGAAGATTGACATGATGAATTAAATCAATGTTTTCTTATTCTCCGTTAGATTCTGTCCATTTTGGATCCATGAACAAAATTAAGGCAACCAGAAGTCAGGGGGAACCATCTTTATTCAGCATGAGGCTACAATGTTAACCTTCCATAGTTCTTTCATAATCTCCAATTATTACACGTTAACGCAGTCTTTATTGCCAATACACATAGTAGGCAGTCAATGATTTTAGCCAACCATTACACAGTTTATTATCCTCCAATAAGAAAGGTTTATCCTACATGGTACGCTTGTATGATATGTTCCTAGCTCCTCTATAGTCCATGGGTATATCGATAGAATCTATGACAGTCATATGTGCAGTTCCTAGCAGTAGGTGTGAACAGGGTGTGGGGCGTATCAGTAATGGCCACCACATCTTATCTATTGTCAGTTGTTCAGCATTAGTCAGCACATATGCATTTTGTTAAGTTTCTCATGACACTTTCCTATCACCTCTGTCTTGTGGCCATTTGTGATTATCCAGGTCAGGGATTCTTATGTGACTGTCAAACAGTCATGGAGGCCAGCATATTAACATGACCTTATACCCATGCTACGTGTTGTAGTTTTAGGGAAATCGGGGAAAAACAGAACATATTTTAGGTGTTTTTTCACCCTGGCTCCTCCATCAATTGTATTGAACCCTGTGGCACCAACTTGTCTTCAGAAAGTGTTCCAAACCAAAACAAAAAAACTGCTACTACTATGCATACAGCCCCATTAGCATAAGGAGGACAAAGAAGTCATTTAAATTCATTGTCATTTACAGTTAGCCATTGAAATTTCAGAAATAGCAATAATTTTTTCTAAACATGCTGCCCATTATTATCTAAAGGAAAATGGCTAGATGTGCAGAGATCTGCCTGTGTAATTCATACCATAAGACTTTTTTTTTTCAAGTTGCACACCATTTTAATCAAGACAATCTCAGCTTCATAACTAAATATGTTTATTGGGCTGTGCCATTCACTGTAATCAAATGCTACTGCCTAAAACCCTTTTTCCCTTGGAACTCTGAGCCTCGCCTATTGATTTCCAATGGAGAGACATTCTTGTATATTTTGGCAAAAATCTCAAAATTAATATTTTAGAATTTCTTTAAGTGGGGCGTCATTTTAATCAATACAATGTCTTCTTTTTAATGAAATATGATTTGGCCATTGACACCTTAAAGAAATGTTGATCAAAAGAGGAGCATTGTAAATACATGTTTGTAACAGATAATTGGACGCATGACCTACAGTAATTATTATAGTATTTGATTTTTGATTGTAATGATAAACATAGTTGTAATCATAGAGTCAATCTTGTGTTTGCTTAAGTAGCGGGGGCGATTAAAAGTTTTTACTGAATGTCTCGATGCCAGTGAGACCTTAAATGAAATCATTGCTGTGAATGAGACAGGGTTTAATCTCACTATGTCTGGTTTTTCATATGGTTTGATCACTTTCACCAGCTGCTTGTTAGCACACCCTATTTATATATAAAAAAAAAAGTTCCCTTGTGAGGTATTGTTTTGTGTCTACACAACATACTAAGCCTTTGATTCCAAGTATTGTGATAACCTTTCTGTGTTTTGACCTTCTAGCCCATTTGGACATACCTGATTATTTCTTGTCCTAGACTGTACCGTTGCTCCATTTCTTGAGTCTTTTCTGGCCTTGATTCCCAGCCTGTCAATGACACTGATTTTTCACTTGCTCTTGTGTACTTTTGCCTTTTGATATGCTGGTTCTGTCCTCTGCCTGTCTGACATTTGAGAATGCCTTTGGTCCTCTGCTGAATGAAGAATGCACTCTGCGTAAGGAACCATTCTCCTACTTACATGTGTGGTGTTCTGACATATCAGTCATCCAAAGTTCACAAATGTGTTTCTCCCAATACACATCATTATGCTCATCCTAGGACTGAAATCTCTGTATGCCAAAAAACCTCCGGGCCATGGAGGAAGCTTGTGTGGACACCAATGTGTTAGACACACCAGGATGTATTTCCTGACTAGACAAAACAGCCTGTAAAGTAATGAACAGCTTTGAGGTTTGTGTGAAGGACAAAAACAAAAATATACAGTACAGTATGAAAGTTAGGCCATTTGAACAATTTGTGTTAAGCTATTTATCTGCAAAAACATTATTTAACATGAATTAACATAAATAATTATTTATTTCATTATTCAGTTCAAATGAAAAATAATATCTTGTGAGGGGATTGATATCTTGTGAGATGGTAAGAAAAAATAATATATAGTATTAAAGAATTGAAGACAAAAAAATGCAGTGAAAGCCAATAGAAAAGTTATGGCAAATCCTGCAAGAATCCTGCAACTACTTCAAAAGATTACACAAAAATATTGATAAGCAAACTGCTTGTATTCTGTGGTGGGAGACCAGAAAAATACTAATTGGTTTAAAAAAATAATAATTTAAATTCGTTTTCATTGTTTTAATGTTTCTTTGTGGTCACTGCAATGTTATACGTTGTATTTTCTAAGAAATAAAAGTTACCGTTTAGAGAAATGGCTTTAAAACATTTATTTGGCCTAGTTGTTTTGCACAGTACTATTGTTACCAGTCAAAGGTTATGGAACTTTTATGGATTTTTTTTATTGACGTTCACAAAGTCTAATGTCTTAATGTACACAGAAATTAAAGGATAGAGCAAATAATCACTTGGAGACAATGAAGAAATCATGGGATTGTTTTATGTAACACATTTGTATCTACCTTTTTAACGCCACATTTTGCTGTGACATTACAGCAGAACACACTTGCGGCATTCTTTCTACAAGGGAAATCATATCGTTTGGAAATGTTCTCCTCAACCCTGTTGCAGAAGTTCCCACAAATCTAAGTTGTAGGTTGCACTTGTAGGTTGCTTTGCTTTCCACATTCTCCCCAGTTCATTCCAAACCAGCTTGTTGGGGTTTCAGTCTGGAGTCTGTGCTGGCCATTCCATGATTTGAAGCCTACAGTTATTTTCTTCTACGGTAGTTCTGACACAGCCAGGTGGTATGTTTCATGTCATTAACTTGCTGTAGGATGAACCCCTGACCAACTAGGCGTACACCAGAGGGTATTGCATGGTTCTGCAAAATGCTGCGGTAGCAGTTTTGGTTCATGGTGCCACTCACTCTGTGCAAGTCACACAAAAACCTTGCCTTATGAAGACTTTGACATTTTGTTTCATTGGTACATAAGACTGCAGTAGTCCACTGACTGAGAACCTTGTCCTCTGATACTGTTGAGGCTTTAAGTCAGCCAGCCAGCCAAAAAAGTTTGCTCCAGTTTCCTAGTGCCTTTTGATGGTGTTGGAAACCGTATTCACTGACACCTTGGCTTTCTTAGCAATTTCTCTAAAGGAAATACCTACTTTTAGTAACAAAGGTTTAAACACCTGTGGGAATTGTTATCAACTTTCAAGGCATTATTGGTTGCCATTGCAGCAGAACAGCTTTACAGCTTTACTTGTTGCCTGAAAAGGCTTATTTTATAACTCTGAAATGTACATTATCTTTTAGTTTTTGTTCATCTAAACTTTTTATTCCACCTCTGGCAATTTTCCACTTAACTTTGTGTCTGTGCAAGCACTTTCTTTTCTTTTTCTTTTCTTTTACAAACAAATAACAAACAACCAACCAGACAAACCCTCACTAGGACTTTCAAAGTGTGATCTGTTAATTCTCTCATTCAATTGTTCACCGTGGGCCTCTGCTCCAATCTCGACCTGATACGGAACAACGAAGTGAATCCGGGATCCTGTTCATCTCTGACGAGGTGTTCTGTCCCTGGAAGGTCTGTTTAATTCCAGCCTAACTGGCAGTCTGCCCCCCACCTGTATGTGTTCAGTCTACCTGCCCTGCTTCTCAACAACATCATGTGGATCCATGTATTTCTCTGGTGGATTACTCTACTTGGTCATTAACACCAGCACCTCGCTGAAATACTTAATAGCAGAACATCTACATTTTAACAATTTATAGACCTCCAAAACCATATGAACTATTTTTAATTAAACTTTCTTCATTGCTGATTTACAGTGGTCTGCAAAAGTTTGGGCAACCTTGTTAATTTCCATGATTTTCCTTCATAAATCGTTGGTTCTTAGGATAAACAAAATCAGTTAAATATATCATATAGGAGACAAATACAGTGATATCTGAGAAGTGAAACGAAGTTTATACCATTTACAGGAAGTGTGCAATGATTGTTCGAACAAAATTAGCCATGTGCATAAATTTGGGCACTACAATCAAAAAAATAACTCAATATTTAGTAGATCCCCCTTTTGCAGAAATAACAGCTTCTAAACGCTTCCTATAGCTTCCTATGAGGGTCTGGATTCTGGTTGGAGGTATTTTGGACCATTCCTCTCTACAAAACACCTCTAATTCATTCAGGTTTGATGGTTTCCGAGCATGGACGGCTCTCTTTAATCACACCACAGATTTTCAATAATATTCAGGTCTGGGGACTGAGATGGCCATTCCAGAACGTTGTACTTGTTCCTCTGCATGAATGCCTTAGTAGATTTTGAGCAGTGTTTAGGGTCATTGTCCTGTTGAAAGATCCAGCCCCGGCGCAGCTTCAGCCTTGTCACTCATTCCTGGACATTGGTCTCCAGAATCTGCTGATATTTGGTGGAATCCATGCGTCCCTCAACTTTAAC
>JACXGJ010008816.1:0-26007 GCA_016801105.1 Esox niger
TCTATGTTTGCCATAATTTCGCAATCTATGAATATTAACTTGTGGGCGTTTCAAGGACTATTTATGGGCAACTATGGGCGTGACATGAAGCCGCAAAAGCTGCGCTACATTTAGATTTGATTGTGATTTATTAAGGGAAAAATGCGTAGGATGTGCGTGCGCACGGTTTTATAAATCCGAATATTTCTGTGCGTACGCATGTCCTATGTTTCATCCGTACGCCATTTCTGACGCAAATCCTACGCAAAGTTTTATAAATGAGGCCCCAGGTCCGTAGCCTCATGAACAGACTATCAAATTCTGCAATAAACATATTATCTACTCTCTCCCTTGACAACGCAAGTTATTATTTACCACTATACGATGGCTGATTTCTAACAGTAATGTTGCCGCAACCGGATAGACAAGTTTTAACAATTCTACTGAACTTCAATTGGAGAGCTAAGGGGCTCGATTTACAATCGTGAGAAATAAGGTTTTTTTTCCTGGTTATTGGTTTCTGAGAACAACTGTACAGTGAGTCGTGAAACTACACCATATAAAGAACTGTCAAGATTGCAAAAGCGTATGGTAGTCGAAAAGACCTAGTTACTCCCTGACTAGGCCTCGAATAAAATTGTGTTGAATATCTCTAGGAGTAGATAAATTGGAGAAAAGACCTAGTTACTCCCTGACTAGGCCGCAAATAAAATCGTGTTAAATATCTGTAGGGGTAGATAAATTGGAGAAAAGCCCTATGACGACCCAACTAGGCCGCGGTGTTTATCGGGTGAAATCTGTCTGCGGGTGCAGATAGTCCGTCTCACTTCGGTGGGGCGTTGACCGGTGTGTTTTAGTGCTGATCTGTATTTCGTGTTGCCATAGTATGATGACACTGTATTTTCCTTTTGAGGATTAGCGTGATATCATGTATTTTTCGACGATTATACAGTGACTTGTAAAAGTAAAAATATAATGCCGTCCAGTTGTACACATGCAACAAGAGGACTGCAGCCTGATGCGTTCATGTTTCAAAATCATGGCGCGAATAGGACACCATCAAGAATGAAGAGGATCATTCACAACGATGCCTGAAAATGTTTTCCGACTAAACGAGATGGATTCTGAGGTAGCCATGAATGGGTCCAGAATAAGTTCGTACAAAAGAAAGTTAAGATGGCCAAGAGAGGACGACAGTCGTAAGGCGGGACAGGAGACATGCCGAATGGATGCACATTTATTCTGTTTCACCACCAAGCCGACAGTAGTCTCGAGATGGAATTATTGACAATACTAGGAACTGACGTGAGATTTCATAATCATTGGATCATGGTCGTTAGTTGCATGTGCTTCACAGTCAGTTTCGAGTTTACTTTTAGTTCGGATTTATTGTGTACCGACCTGTTGCCTGTCCCCCACTACTCTGCCTATTCCCTGCCTGTACTTCTGCTGTCAGCCCGTGCTTCCACCATCTGCCCACCCCCGACTACTCTGCCTGCTCCTTGTCTGAACTTCTGCCGCCCGCTCGTGTACCGACCCACTGCCTGTCCCCAACTTCTCCGACTGCCACCGGTCATTACCTCTGTCATCGATCAGTGTCTTGTGCTCCTGTCTGACTCCAATCCCTCTACCCGCTGCTCTTACCTCGCCCTGCCTATCTGCAATTGGGTCCCAGCTCCCGATCGGGATATATTTTTTGTCTTCATTGCCTTTCTTAAGAGTTTTCTTAATTTCTACCCTAATGTTGAGTTGCTGTGTAGATAATGATAAGCCAATTTTTTACAAACAGCTAAAAAATATTAGTTTAGTAGGACAGTAAATCCAAATCTTCAGTTAACGAATGATGTCAGCTAAATTGAAAGGACAGTCTGAGAACCATGTCAGATTTTTTATGTGTGGGAATTAAAATTTCCTATACTTTAAACAAAACATTTGTCCTTTATGGCCGACAAGCAGTGGGTAAATTCCTGAGCTCCAGGAAGGGGGGCAGACCCCCTGGGATGGCCTCTACCAGCTTTTCAGACTGGTCTCAACTATTGTATTTTCACCAACACAAGCATATTCTGTTTTGGGATAATCAAACATTAAGTGAAAACTAAATATATTTTCCTATCGGTAGCTTTAATGTTGAAATGTATGGTTTTGAAACAAACTGAAGTGAGGGTAGAGACCTAAAGTCATCCTTCATTTTTGCTGATAAAACAATCAACAGAACCACAGATGTGGTCAAAGAAAATGCATAAAAGTAGGGTTTGGCTGACCACCACTATTTGGAATAAACATTCATTTATGTTTGTGAATTCCCTAAAATTTAGGAGGTCCATCAAGGTAGTTTGTATGCCATGAGGTAGTTTGGTCATTGTCCTGTAAAAATGCTACATTTGTGTGCTGTAGCTATGCTAATATAGTTGCCCTAGTGGTTGCAGTGGGTTTCAGTGGGAAAACCTTGTGAAGATTTACAGAAAACATTTGACCTCTGTCATTGCCAACAAAGGGTATAACAAAGTATTGAGATTAACTTTTTTTATTTACCAAATACTTATTTTCCACCATAATTTACCAATAAATTCATAAAAAATCCTCCGATGTGATTTTCTGGATTTTTTTTCTTCTAATTTTGTCTCTCATAGTTGAAGTGTGCCTAGGATGAAAATTACAGGCCTCTCTCATCATTTTAAGTGGGAGAACTTTTGGTGGCTGACTAAATACTTTTTTGCCCCACTGTATGTTGTTATGGAATAATCTTTTAAAGGTTATACTATTGACTGAGCCTGACCAGACTTGAGGCTTCAAACAGCCCAATGTTTCGTTAATGTTTTTTTGAAGAATTTTGACAGAACGACCCATTATTTCACCCTCTCCGCAGTCCACCATCATCACTGACTCGGTAAATCGAGTAGTTCAATTTGTGCCTTATTCGGTGGTGGCTGTGTCACTTTATATCTTTGGCTCATTCTTATGTTTGGCCAGGTCATTATTTGGGCATCTTTGTGGCCCTTGTTTGCTAGCCTAGCAGTGGAGTACTTGGATGCATATGATGAAGCATTGTCCTACATGAAGATCATGGCCTTCTTGAATGCTAAGGACCTCTTCCTGTACCACTGTTTGAAGAAAGTATCTTCCAGAAAATGGCAGTAGGTTTGGGTGTTGAATTTCAGTCCATCTTCAACCCAAAAAGGTCCAACTACTTCATCTTTAAATAATTGCAGCCCATACCAGTCCCCATCCTCCACCTGGCTGGCGCCTGATTGAAGTGGTGCGTGTGTCCGTTAGTAATACACCCACAGGCCCATTCATCTGGTCCATCAAGAGTCACTCTCATTTTATCTGTCCATAATTTCTTAGAAAAATCTGTCTTCAGGTATTTCTTTGCCCAATCTATACAGTAATTTCAAATCTTATTCAGTGGTGGTAGTGTTTCAGCCTTCTTGACCTTGATCATGTCTCTGAGCAATTGACACTTTGTACTTCTGGACACTCCAGGTAGGTTGCAGTTCTGCAATACAATGGCACTGGTGGCACTGGAGGATAATGGGTCCCTGGTAGCTTCACGTTTAATTCTTCTCAAGTCAATTGCAGTTCATATGTGTCTGTTCTTTATATGCACCCCAGTACACTATTTGGAACAAAACATTTGATTGTCCGTTGGTCACGCCTCAATAGTGTCAGGACTGGGGGTAGGGACCCATGCGCGGACTGGGAGAGAGGGAGAGACTGGCAGACAGAGAGGTCGAGGACAGGCAGAAGGTCGATGCACAAGCAGGCGGCTGCAGTACAGGCAGGGAGCAGACAGTGATCAGGTACAGGCGGGAGGTCGGAACACTGACTGGCTGCAGAGGTACAGGCAGGGAACAGGCAGAGTAATAGGGGACAGGCGAAAGGTCGGAACACAGAACGTGGGTTTGAGAAGCGCCACAAAAGGCATGCGAGCAGAGACCATGATCCAGCAGAGAACAGACGATAGTGGATTGTAGATATACTGCAGGGGAGGAGGTGAGTGGAAACAGGTGTGTGTGATTGCGGACTGGGAGCAGGTGTGTGTGAATACTGAGTGGGAACAGGTGCAGGGAAGGATGATGAGCCCGAGTGATCAAGGCTCAGCATGAACGCGAAGGCAGGGGTGTGACAAATAGTTTAGCTTTTTCAAGAGTGTGGCATCAGTCTGAAAAGCAGTTTACAATTTTGCCCTTTCAATGTCAGTTAAATCTCTTTTTTGGCCCTTTTTACCCAAGGTCATGAAGCTGCCTAATAATTATGCACACCTTGACATTAAGTGTTGCTGCCTAATAATTATGCACACCTTGATATTAGTTGTTATTCACTGTTGCCACACCCTCCCTCATTACACCAAAAATGTTTGCCTGAAAATTATTATATCCAATGAGCATTCACGTTTATATGGTTTGGAGTTGGAAAATGTGCATGGAAATAATGATACAATCAGAATACTCAATTGCCTATTAATTGTGCATGCACTGTATTTTCTGACTGACTGCCCCTTGTTAAATAGCGTAGTGGTTAGAGAAATGACCCATCAAACAATAGGATCCACGTTTGAACCTAGTCACAGTCAAAACAAATTATGCCTAGGGATTTGTTCTGGATTTACCAACATTTTGCTGGCTACAACTTTCAGTAGCTATGTCATAGAAAGCTGGTTACGGTTATATTGCAACTATGTCTGGTGGATTTTCAAAGTATTCATCCATGTATGTTTTTTGGATCAAAATTGACAAAAATGTTGCTGTCTCCAACCTTCAGCCGCTACGTTATAGTAAGCCTAAGTTTAAATTATTTGCAGTCTTAAATGATTGCGACTATTTCTGGTGGATTTTCGAAGTATGCATTTGTGCATGCTTTTTTGGGTAATATAGGCTAAATCAAAAGAGTAGTGGTTTTCCCCGATTGTCTTGTTTTTTCACTTGACGAAAAAGTCAGTTATCATCACCTAAACTGATAGTTATTGTATTAATGTCTTTCATGAATGAAAGAAAGATTAAAGGTTTTGTACTATGAGACAAAATATCTTTGGCAGTGTAATTGCTAGCAGTGAGTCGCTAGCAATTGCTAAATTATTTTGGTAATTCCAAGTAGTAAGTTAGTAGATACTAGTAAGCCTATTACCAGCTAATAAGATGTTAAAATGACTCGAAGCAAAAGCCATAAATAGATGCTATTACTGGTGGAGGTAAACCTAATAAGAAACATTTGTCAGTTTAAAACAATGGTGTCTAGCAAAATATTCAAACTTTGCGGGATATTAATGTGTGCCAAAATTATCTAATATAGAGATGCTGTACCGAAACTTGGCAAATGTATAACTTTTTGGTTTAGTGGGTAAAGACACAGCCTCTCACATGGGAGGCCTAGGTTTGAATCCGGTGAGTGAAGAACAGCTATCACTTTAAATTGCAGGCCATCTAAACTAGGTTTACCTGCTTCCTTTTATGATTTTAAGTGATTCCGAGTTTTTCTAACAATCATAGAGCCAGTGGTTTTAGCCCTCAATGGCTGAATATTTTTGTGTGGCCCTGACATAATAAAAAGGGAATAATCTACACACTGAAAACACTGAGCAGCCAATGTGATTGGGGGCTTAGTAAAACAGCCAAGAAGAACCTATAGGCTGGAATCACTTCAATCCCATAAAAAGTCATCGACAGGCTGACAATGAAACAAATGAGAGGGTAAAGATCTACACTACCGTTGAAAAATTTGGGGTCACTTAGAAATGTCCTTTTTTATATAACAAAAGTACATTAAAATAAGATCACATTGATCTGAAAAACTTATTTTTGATCAATGTTACACAAGTAGATGTGTCTGTAAATGTAAACATAAATGAAATTTTATTATAGCTAGAAACGGCTGATTTTCAATGGATTATCTACATTGGCATAGAGGCCCATTATTAGCACCATCACTCCTGTGTTCCAATGGCCCATTGTGGTTGCTAATCCAAGTTTATCATTAGAAAACACTGTTGTGCTGATTAAAGTAGCAAAAACTGGCCTTTAGACCAGTTCAGTATCTGCAGCTTCAGAATTTGAGGATTTGATTACAGGCCCAAAATGTCCAGAAACAAAGAACTTTCTCCTGAAACTCATCAGCCTTTTCTTGTTCTGAGAAATTAAGGCTATTCCATGCAAGAAATTGCCAAGAAACTGAAGATCTCATACAACGTGTTGTACTCCCTTTGGAGAACAGTGCAAACTGGATCTAACCAGATTAGAAAGAGAAGCAGCAGGCCCCAGTGCACAACTGAGTAAGAAAACAAATATATTAGAGTGTTTAGTTTGACAAACAGACAATTCACTAGTCCTTAAATTGGCAGTTTCATTAAACATTACCCACAAAACACTACAACAGTGAAAAGACAACTTAGGGATGCTGGCCTTCAAGGCAGATATCTTCCTCTGTCCACTGTGTCTATTCTGAGATATGTCTTTGTCTTTGCAACACTGCAAAGAAAAAGCCATGTGATGGTGTGTCACTGCAGAATGATATTGCTGTGTTAATGCTGTTATTCGTAGCATTGTATACACGATCATGCAATGAATGTTAGTTACCCAAAAGGAACAGAACATAACGCCAATACATCATAGGCATATATTTCTACATTGGTTTTCAAATGGTTAAACCAATGCTGCTGCTCTGCTGGTCATCTCAGCATGCTGACACTGTACCCATCTAACACATAGACGTTTCGTTCTCCTTTCCTTCTGCGGGGAATTGTTACAGTGTACCTTGCTTGTTACCATAGGTGTTAACATTAATAATATTGGTGTTTAGTTTTTTTTACACATATGTTTATTCTTTTGCACGTGTTTCTCTAGTAAATTGTGAAATTAAGATGTCATGTTTCCAGTCTGAAATATATATATTTATTAACTTTGTTTATTAGGATGTTAGAATGTTGAAGTTTAGAGGTTAAATTAGTTTAGAGGTTAGTATGCAAATAGTGTCTCTTGAAAATAGGGTCTACTGTAAAAAAAAATAACACCTTTTCTGAGTCACTCACCCACCACTAAATTCACACAACATCACACAAGGACGGGTTGTGTCCCGTCAGCATCTACTGCTCATCAGATTGTTCTGTGAAAATCAAAAGTACCTAGAATCTGTCCACAGTATTTGAATAGAGGGGAAAATCCTAAATGATAGTGATCTCTTTGTAGGGTAACAGCAATATAAACTGCTAAAAATATTAAGGGAACACATAATCATAACCATATAACACCAAGTCACTTACACTTCAGGGGTATCTGTCCATTTAGAAAGCATAAGTGATTAGGAATCAATGTCATCTGTTTTGGTGCAAATGAAAGTGACAACCGATGCACTGCAGTAGCAACAGCAAGACAACTCTCAAAAAGGTAATGGTTTTGCACGTTGTGGGCACAGACAATTGCTCTCTCCTTATCATTCCTGAATAATTCTTCTCTAGTTTTGCATATTGCTAGTGTGCTTGTCACTACTGGTAGCATGAGGCTGTACCTGCAACCCATTCAGGACAATGCCTAACATCATGTGGCCAGAGTGAGACTGAGTCACTTTATGAGTTGCTGTGATGAAATTCAACCAGGTTGGAACTGCCTGTGATTTCTATTGTCTACTTTGATTTTAGGGGTGAGTGAATACAGCCCTCAATCGATTGGCGATTTTTGTTTCCACTGACCAGTGTTATGACATTTTTTTTTTTAATGTATTTCCTTAATCAAGATCTGCTGTGCGATTTAAGTGTTTTTTCAGCAGTGTACAGCAATGGACAAACTTAAGACACCAATCCAAAAAGTTGAAAAGTTTTGAGTGAAGAACAGAAGCTGTTCCTGACTCAACCTTACTTTCCAACCTTTTGGAAAGGAAAGAGAAATGTGCAGTGGTCTCTTGTTTTTTTCCAGAGCTGTATATAAATATAGCTATAAATCACAATGTCAATGTGGTCTGGAAATGTTGTTTTCAAGCATGTGGCACTTCACCTCTATGTATATATCCATCATAGGTTGAGTGGTTGGTAATGAAATCGCATTGGAAAGAATACATAAAATTAAATACATTGCCAGCTTTTGTTCCAGTAAAGCTCTAACACACCTGTCTCAAATAATCAACTAATCACAGACAGAACAGGTCAACGTGGGGAGGGGAAGGAAAGGGAATAGTCGAAGGAAGAAACCGGAGAGAATAGGCAGTCTTTTGAATCCAGAATTATTTTCCTCCTTCGACTGCAGGAGTCCTCTGGGAAGAGATTGGAGCCTATGGAGAGCGAGGTAAGACGGGCCCTGTCAGGAACAAAGCTCCAGATTCACATGATATGTTTAGCTAAAAGGGTGAAAGAGAAAATGAATCAAAGCCTTGGCGGGATCAAAGACAGAGCAACAATAAAGTCAAGCCAGTTGCCGTGGGACCAGCAGGAGATGCATATCATTTATAAGTTGTTCTCTGGCTCCACGTCTGATGTGAGGGGAATTGATTGCTATTGTTTCACGAAGTGTAGAGTAGAAATCATAGGGGGGTTAAGAGCGGGGGTCAGTGTTGCACAGCTAGAGAGAGCTACGTTGTCAGTTTTAAGAACAGCGTATTTATTATCATGCCTGAGGGTCACACTACTCTAACACTCTTCCCTTGGAACTAAGACAACAATAACAGATTCACAGATGCACTTTGTGGCCAACAAATATGTAATCAACACAAATCACATAGGCTAAGTTGTGTCTTTTTGTTTTGTGGCACAAAATGACACAAGGTGTCATTTTGAAAATAAATTCACAGCATGTTAAGACTTGGTTAATAAACATGTTGTTCATCAATCAGTATATTTAAAAAGCAAATTGTTGCTTCTTATTGTTTAACTTTTTTAAGATCAGATTATAATCATTGTCATAGGAACAGCGACGTTATGACTACACGTGTTCAGTGTAATATTTCCACAGGTATCAACCACATCTCAGACCACAGGTTCCTCTTAGCAGAAAATACAGACATTCAGTAACACATTAACAAAAAGCAAAAAAACAAGTCATACTGTTTCCTGTGATTCAGTTACTGAGAATTACTATTTTTATAAAATATCCAAAAAAAGACAATGATGTTTGTGATTATTAGGTTATTTTAGAAATGTAGTAGTTTCTCATTAAATGAAGACAATTGAAATGTTTTGTATCTTAATGTGTGATTAAGATACATGTCCATAAAACACAATTTAGCCTGCCTCCTGAGTAGAAATGTGACCTAAAGTTGTGCCTTGATTAACTAGGCTCATCCCAGGGAGTCGCTAAAAGGGTTTCACAAATTGCCCTTTGACATGTCTATTGACATTCCTCCATAACAATCCTTTTAGTAAGTAGGGCACATGCAAGCCAGTTGTGGTTGTAAGTCAGTAAATTACTTTCCTCCAAACATGGTGCTTCCAACTGATTTCAGGGGTTGAAAGAGCAGTGTGAAACTGAACATAACAGCTTGGATTATATGCAGAGTTTTTCCTGACCTTCGACTTTCCTGTGTACGCTGGAATGGGAAAATATCATAATCCTGAATTGGATATTACAATATTGGGAGAAAAGTGAGTAATTTGAAGGGGAAGTATTTGAAGGGGAAGTATTTCATTTAAAGGTTGGAAAAAAGTATTATACTAATATGTATCTATTTTAGTTCGCCATACAGTGAAAGTGACAGCGACTCTTCAGTGCACAAAACAACGAGCGATAACATTGGTGATTATATTGAAAGTGTAAGAAGTGAGTAAAAAAAAGCACTCTGCAGAAAAATCTTGTTTGATTGATGTGGCATGAACATGTCGCAGTGTATAGCCTGCTGGAACGTGTGTGTGTGTGTGTGTGTGTGTGTGTGTGTGTGTGTGTGTGTGTGTGTGAAGATAAAACCCAGTATGTCTGCTAGCAAAGAGTGCCCCTAAGAGAGATCCCAAAATAACAACAAAGAGCCCTCAGTGGGTCTGATGAAAGCCCCGTCACCAACTATTTCAGCACAGAAACAGCTGGAAAGTCCCCTCCCCTGCAGTAGCTTTGACTGAATGACACCACATGTGTGTTTGGAGTGAAAATTGTAGAGGAAATCTCTAGTTGACTGATGACCATGATGTAATTTCCAGATACCATTCTAACAAATGAGATAACATTCCAACTAATGAGATAACATCAACATGATCACTTAATAATCTCCATTTAACTTGGCTTCAATCTTATTACTTTTGTACCGCATTTTCCAACTCTTACATGACCTTGATTATTGCAATAACACCCAAACTGGTTTGAGTGATCTGAAGTACAAGATGTGACCTTCAATGTAACAATAATACCTTATTTTTGTACCCACATTTTTTTGCCTCCCAATTTCAGAATATCTATCAATCACTGAATATGGATTTACCTCATTGCAGCAACTACAGAACAGGTGCATATCCTCCAAGCATATCCACCAAGCATATCATACATACTGGAAGCTTTTAGCTGGTACATGCGCAGTGAGGTAATGCATTCCCTAACTATACATACTCATTGAGTTTTAGGCACCAAACTGTTTCATAGCGTCACTAGAATGCAACTTGATCAGGCAATCCCATCCAGCTATTTACCATTCCCACCCGGGCAGCGCTGTACTAGACCCTGGCATCACTATGTCGCAATCAGGATGCGAAACCCTGGCCACACAGACACAATTGAAGAAGTTCTTGTTACACTGACAATGACTCAGATAAGCTCTGAGCGGTTTAGACAAGGAGTTCTGATACATAGGACACTATTTTTCATAAGATATCTCACTTATAACAAATCTTCCATAGGATATTTCACGTTTCAATTTTTTAAACAAAAAACATGGAAACAAACCACAAATGAATGAATAAATGTAAAAAGTCAATGATGAAAAAAACCCAGCCTAACCTTTGGACAGTGCACAGAATATATTAAATTATTTCTAAATGTAAGGTGTTTGCTGATGTGCTGGGGTTGCCAACAAAATCCTCTGACATTTTGTGTAGCACAGATGGCAGAGCAACTAGACTATGTTCACTACATCAAGTCAACCCTAAAATATAGATTGAATGTAAATGTGCATGATAAATTAAGGGGTTTAATATAATCAAAGCTAATATCCCATGACTTAACATGTGCTTAACCTGCACATTTTCTGTCCTATATCCTTTCTCCCACTAGAACCATTCCACCAATTACAATTCTGTGTATGGTTAAATGTAAAAATAATAAAATTGCATTTGATTACAGGTTTTTTACTTTCTTCAGTATATACAGTACCTTGTCAGCCTAGCGCACAAACAATTTGTTTTACAACAAACACTCTGTTTTACTACAAGCATTAATCTCTCTATTTTTATAACTATGCTGGGTGCCAGGACAAAAAATTATGCAATTGTTAATGTCAGTTGAGAAGAGCATGTGCCACGTAAATGTAATGTAATTGTGACATAGAGGATTGGGTTATAAAAACAAGCCCCTGCCCTCTCAAACATGTCAATATATATTCATAATGCTCATAAAGTTGTTCCCTGTTGGAAATTCCCTCAATATTCCGGTTCTGTTCAGAATATCTTAGAAGTGCTCCAAATGTATCCATTTTTAAATCCCACGCCTATGAGCACTTAACTTAACCTCACTGTTTAGCTTCACAGCTTTAATAGCTTCCAAGGTATTTCTCCTATAATTCTGTTTCTATTTTCTTATTTTATGGTTTATTATGATGATGTTGTTCGGATGTTATTATTTGAGTATTTGTTTTTATGCTATTGTGTTTTTTTCTCTTTGTAAAGCACACTGAAATGCTTCTCTGTATGAATTGTGCTATATAAATAAACTTGCTTGCTTGCATGCTTGCTTGCTGTCCAACCTGAAAGAAACACAAAGAAGCGTATCAACAGCTGGTCTCCATTGTTATTTCAAACTGGTACAATCCCTCCGGTTATTTTTTTTCTATCTTTGAAATAAATCAATGAAACTGTACCCAATTTGAACAATTGTACAAATCAAATGATAGTTGAAGAGCTAGCTATCATCTGATATATTCTCTTTGTTGGCTGAAGTAGTGATCTGATCAGTGCTTTTTTGTTCCATTTTAGTAAATGATTACAGACTGTGTAAAAGATCAAATGAATACCAGTGATACTCTTTACATATTACTGTGGAAGTGCTTGATCATCTCAAAATTATTTGAATTTCTATTACTATATTTTTTCAATTACCTCTGAAATTGAACAAAATATACTATGACATATAACTACAGAATAAACATGTTTTGGTACTTTTAAAAAACAGCTCAGCTCATACCTTTCATTATTTTAAACAAAAATAAGACAAAAACAGACAGTACTTGAGCATGTATAACTGTTCACCCCCGAAAGTCAATACTTTGTAGAACCCCTTTTTGCCACAATTACAGCTGCAAGTCTCTGGAGGGGATGTCGCTATAAGCATGGCATATCTAGCCAATGGGATTTTTTTGCCCATTCCTCAAGGCAAAACTGCTTCAGCTCCAAGTTGAATGGGTTCCGCTGGTGTACAGCACTCTTTAAGTCATACCACAGATTATCTGTTGGATTGATCTGGGCTTTGACTAGTCTATTCCAAGACATTTTAAATGTTTCCCCTTAAACCACTAGAGTGCTGCTTTTACAGTCTGCTTACAGTCATGGTCCTGCTGGAAGGTGAACCTATGTCCCAGTCTCAAATCTCCAGAAGACTGAAACAGGTTTCCCTAAATCATTTCCCTGTTAGCACCATCCATCATTCCTTCAATTCTGACCAGTTTCCCAATCCCTGCCGATGAGAAATATACCCACAGCATGATGCTGCCACCACCATGCTGTGGGGATGGTGTTCTCAGGGTGATGAAAAATGTTAGGTTTATGGCAGACACAGCACTTTCTCTGAGGGTCAGAAAGCTAAATCTTAGTCTCATCTGACCAGAGTGCCTTCTTCCATGGGAGTTTCCCACATGCCCACATGTTTGATTCACTAAGATTGGAACTGCCTGTGGTTTCAATTGTCTAATAAAATGTTAGGTGTAAGTTTGAATCCAGCCCTCAATCATTTAGTGATTTTGGTTTCCATTGACCATTGTTACAACATTTTGTTCCCAGCAAACTACACAATATTCAGGAAAGATTTTGGTCTTTAATATATTTCCTTCATCAAGACCCGGTGTGTGATTTAATTGTTCCCTTTTTTTGAGCTGTGTACAGCTCTAGAAATAAGAAACCAGGAAAGCCTAGTTCAGCCAGCCTACAATAGAAAGTGCGGCCCTTTTGAGATTCAAACCCGGGTCACCCATATGGAAGGCTGTGTCATTTGACACCACAGAGCTGTACATTTGACAGGTGTCAGTATAGCCTCTTGTATCTACCCTGAACAAATCCTCTTTTGCCACTGGCCGTTTCAACAGCAATTTGGCCATTTGTGAGTGATATTGATACAGTTAATCTGACCACTATTTCTTACTTAAGTTTACCTCCACCAGAAAATGCATCTATGAACTGTATGGCAATTGCCACTGGCCATTTTAATAGCATATTAACCAATTATAGGCTAGTAATATTATTGCTAATAATGATAATATTGCTAGTCAGTCTGCCTAAGCTATTTCATTTTATGACATAAGAATGTATTTTTAATTTCATGGCATAACAATATACTTTTTTCTTAGATTCGTGAATGACATTGATACAAAAACTATCAATAAGGTGACAATTGGTGACAATAACTAACTTTTTCATTAAGTGAAAAGACAAGAGAATCGTGGAATCTTCCAGAAATAGTTGCGGAATAATTCATAATGCGTACTTTGCTTTGCGGAGATCCGAACTCGGGACCTATAGTTTTCAGGTCCACTTGGCTAACCACTACGTTATTTAACAAGGGGTACTCACTCACTCAGTCAGTCAGTCAGTCACTCAGTAAGATACATTTGCTCTTCTTAGCCTGCTCCGCTTGCGTTGTCTTGCAAAATTAAGAGACAAAAAGTTGAAAAGGAAAGTTTTGAGTGAGGAACAGAAGTTTTCAATTTACATTGGTCTATTCATTTTAACCCTTCTGTTTCTCACTCAAAATCTTCCTTTCCAACTTTTTTGGAAAGGATTGATAAAGGTGCAGTTGTCTCTTAATTTGTTCCATATCTGTAGATCCATGGTAATTATTGGAATGGAAGGCTGCTGATGAATAACTTGCTGATATTCTGAACTTTGTGATAGAAAGTTGAAATTGTGAAGCAATTGTAATGATTTGATGTTATTATTTTATATTGAATTTGCAGTTATTAGTTTATATTCATTTCCATGGTGGTTTCATATTCTGTGACCTAGGTAAATGAGTAATTAACAGACCATAGGAATCTCTGTTTATCTGTTGAAGAGATCTTAGCTTGACCAGAGAAAGACATGGCATCTGTTCTTTGTTCAATGTGTGAGTAATATGAGTAGGGGGCATGGCCAGCGAAGAAGCTACAAAAGAAGCCTGTCGTACCTACAGTAGATTCTTTGATTACTCAGAGTGCAGTCATACTGGTGGCCGTATATCAATTATCCCCTGCACATGTAAAAATGTAAAAACCTTTACAGATCTTTGGACTCAAGACCGATTAATATTTCTTTTACATTTGGCATCATGAATAGCGGTGGTCAAATGTTTATGTTTTTTTTCTCCGGGATAGCTCACAGGAGAATCACTTTCTCACTTTCTCTAAAGGAGTAGGTGAGAGCTGTTTTCTGGCTGGCTGTTTCAGGGGAATTACTTGATAGGCCATGAAAGTACCACTTAATGGATTTTTTTTTTCATATATTGCGTCCTGATATCTATAATTGGTTTCTGGCAATTCTGTGTGAGTGTCAGTTTTAAAAACTCTGATATATCTGTGAGTGTCGGTTTTAACATCATGTCCTGTGTGGACTGGGATTATTGTGTGATTCCCATGAGTGTACGGTACCTGGTTTCCTCAGGGGAAGTTCGTCACATTGTGGAAGCATCGAAGTTAAATTGTTGACAGTGAGTATTGATTCTATACTATTTTTTCAAACCTATAGCGAATGCGGTACGATTTATCATGAAATTTACAGAACTATTCTTAGATGGAGTATGAAAATATGAGTGATATCTATTTTGGTGATGTTATTGAAAAATCCAAGTTGTAAGTTGTTGAGAAATGATGGGAAAAAAATTGTTGCCTGTTGTGCAAGAGCCCAAATAATATTAGTAAATGCATAATACGTGGGGATATCTACAGTTAAAAATGGCTAATTATTGCATCTCCTGGAGTTGATGCATTTGCATTTGTACTTAACGCCCAACACGGACTGGGGGACTTGGGCCTACAGTTCTAATATCCTTATACAGTTGTTTTTGGTAAACAGAATTTAGTAGAAAAGCACAAAGAAAGTGGAATGTAAAATGGCAGAACGTATTTGGACGAAGAAAGCTGGTTGAAACAAAGGCCGACGCGAACCAAAATGCGCTGCAATGATGTGGAAAGTGACTGAGATAAGACTGGGGAACGTTTAACTGAGATGATGAGACACAGAAGACAGATTGTATCCTTCCCCCACCAAAATCTGTCCTCACAGGAATGTGGGCCTTTTTGGGCCTTTTGGAATGTGGGCAACAGTAACTTTACGACAGGACCTTATGGGGGATTGGAGTTGGAGTGGAGGTAAGTTACAAGTCACTGGAATATGGGGATGTGATGACGATATGAAGGTGTTTCGGATGTTTTGAAGGAAGCGATGGAAATTGGAGAACGCGACAATGGCATTACCACGGGAAGACAATTACAAAAAGACTAAGCTACAGGCAACACTGAGGTCCGAAGAAGGCAAAATCAAGAACGAGAAGGGTGAATTGTATGCAAATAAGGCCATGACCAGCAGGAGACCCAACGTGGCTACTAGCCAATATGCCTCACACTGGGTCTCAGGTCCAGGAAGTCATTCCTACTTCTCAACGACAGATGAGACTTTTCCCTAAAGCTCTGTACCTTAGCAGAGTTTTTGGACATTAATGGGCAAAAGCTTGAATGCATATTGATCAGACATGCAACACTGAACAAATCGTAAAACAACTTAAGCTTACGTGGACCACCCTATGCATCCCAATAACGGCTGAGCGCAACAGCTGACAGCTAGTTTTGATGCCTTGGTTCATTACAGTATTGTCAATGAAACCTGTGACTCCCTATGTAGTGTTTTGCTTCTTCCGGTGAGGAAACCTTTGACGAGTATTGTTATAATTATTTATTTTTTTAAGAAATTGAGGGCTCGTAAAATTCAACTGTCAATGATTGAGTACCTTTGTACCTTGTTACTGTTAGAAATCAACCATGCATATAGTGATGGTAATAATAACTTTCGTACCCGGTTGTCAAGGAAAAGTGTAATTCAATTGTTTATTGCAGAATATTGATAGTCTGTTAGCACATTATGTTACAGGCACAAACTCCTCTCTGCTCTTCTCACCTCTCTCTCACTGTAATGGGGGTTAACCAGCTGTTATATGCATGTGAGGGGCGTGTTTACCTAGCAAAGCAAAGACAGTAACCCCCACACCAAATGGTCAATATAAACATTCCTGTGGTTACCAGAGTACAACCTTCAGGGAGAAACTAAACAGAGAGGTTTCCTGTTATTCTCATTTTTTAATGAAACATACATTCATATTGTAGTTGTTAATGCTCATGTCCTACATTACCATCCTTTCTCAATTCGTTTTTGATGCGGTAGATTATGCGTTTTATTCATTTTTCTTGTATTTTGATTAATTTCATTGTATTTGTGTAATCTGATTCTCAGTCCTTTGTGGCGCTATAGGTGAAAAAAAGAAAAGAAAAAATGAACTTTTGGGTAAGTGTCAGCGTTCTGGTGATCAAGGAAGGAGGAAGCGGACTGGGGAGCTATAGCGTTATTGTTCATTTAATAAAGATGAGCTGACATATGCTCTGTATAGTCGAGAAAATAACACACAAAGACAAAGGGAGCAGAGGGAACATATATACTGAGGGGAATGACTAAATGATGATCAGGTGCGCTAAACGAGACAACAGGTGCAATGAGTTGATGAGATGGGGCGATGGTGTCAGAAGGCCGGTGACGTCGAACGCCGAAGCCTGCCTCCTGCAGGGGGAAGATGGGCAGTAGATGGCGTAGTCGTCACAGTAAGGTTTAAGATGCCATCTGGTGTCAACTGAGGCCCGCCATGTTTTTTTTCCACTCTCTGTTTTTCAATCTGAAGCCCTCTAATCCTCCACTCATTGATATTAGTATGTTGATACTTTGTTTCCCCCTCAATGGATGTCTGCAAGACTGTCATTTTGTTTTCATTGTTAAGCTGATAGGTGATATCGTTTTTTTCTTCAGGCCCAGCCTTGTGAGGCTAGTATAATGTACCTTTGTCATGCCGTCAATCCCGAGGGTGACTCCCTCTCCACTGATTGGGCACACGTTTTCAGAAAATGCCCATACCCTTCACTTAATGGCATATGATGTTTTTTATTTGTTTGTTTAGATTGTCGGGTATTGCAGTTCATGGACTTAGTCTCCCTAATGGGGCTGCTGAGAGACCTTAGTTGAATCTCTGATTTTATTGGTTAAGACTCCAGAAGGGGATCAAGCCTTCCTGGAGCTAAAATATGTTGTCCAGTCTGCACCACGTTTGGGCCTACCCAATCACCCTGCCTTTTCCACCTGTTTGTATTTGAAAAGGATGGTTCTATGTTAGCGTCATAGTGACATTTATCATGTTGTAGGATACAGTTTTAAATGACTTGATTCTGTAGTATGAGGACTTGTTTCCTGCCGACATTCTGTTGCTGCAAATGCTGAATCCTAAACTGAGTTCTTAGTAGTGATTGCCCTGGTGGTGAATGTTTCTGTCAACCAGGTCATGACTGAACAGTTCTCACTCGCCTGTTGAAATAGCAGAACATTAATTATATTATTTCAAGTTTTGTTGTGATGTTGAACTTATCTTAACCCTGTTGCTTTTCCTTAAAGCTGGCTGGTAAAGAATATGACTATACATGACTGATTGGCTTGATCACTATATCTCATGTAGTTTCCACTGTGAACCCTATTGACAATACTTACTATTTCAATGTTGGTTCAGATTCCTGCGCTGTTTCTGGCCATTCCAATTTTGAGTATGTGGTTGTTGTTGCTTACTGCCCAAGCAGTTGAGTTGTTTGCTTTTAAGGTTTTGAACCTTGAACATTTTGCCTGAGCTATTGGATAACTGGAGTCTGGATCCATGGCTCTACGCTGATCTGTATTGGTTCTCCTTTTGTGTTTGGTGTCATGCACGATTTTGTTATACTGTGGAAGCACCTTGGCTTCTTTTCTTTTACTGGGGAATCTATTCACCACTCTGCTCTGGTGTTTCTTTGCTAGAAAAAACAGACTTTTGCTAGATTGTGTGTCATTCTGTTCCATTTCTAGTGCCTGCTTCACTGATGTGTCAGTTAGAATTGCTGTTTTGTGACATTTTCTTCCTTTGCAAGCTGGTTTTGGGGGCCAGCCTTTGGATATGGCTGGATGTCTCTGGAGTTGGTAGTCTGCTGTTAGCAATGGCATTGCTGGACAAGGGTGAGTTGGTGCTAGCATAAGAAATGGGTAGGTCTGTGTCTGAGCTCCTTGAGTGGTCTGGATTGTTGCTGGGGCTTGGCAGGGCTGGGTTGTTGCTTGGGCCTGGCAGGACTGGGTTTTTGCTGGGGCCTGGCCAGGCTGGGCGATCTGTAACATAGTATGGCGCAAACTCGATTTCCAGAAATACATCCCTGTTGTAAGGATGTACCCCAGTCACCCTGAAGCTAGCCTTTGTCCCCTGGATACCATTCCCTCTCTTCTTTTAAAATATGTTTTTGTTAAGGTTGGGGCCAGTATTCTTATCCTGATTAATACTTGCCTTATTTCTGGGTGTGTTCCAGCTGCTTTTAAACATGCTGTAGTATAACATCTTATAAAAAAATGAACTTAGATCCTAATGTTCTCTCAAATTTTAGGCCCATCTCTAAGCTAACTTTTCTCTTTAAAGTACTAGAGAGAGTAGTTCTTAACCAACTGACAATATTTTTAGAAAATTATTATATCCGGGGAGAAGTTTGTCAGGCTTCAAGCCACGTCATATTACTGAAATTGCACTCTTCAGGGTTTTTAATGATCTCCTTGAAATTGTTGACTCAGGGAGCCCCACAATTCTGGTGCTTCTGGACCTGTTGAAACACCTTGAACATTCCATTTGTATCAAAGGAACTGTCCTGAAATGGTTTGAGTCATACCTGATTGGTAGGAGTTTTGCGGTCCACCTAGCCATATTTTCATCAACCACGGCACCGCTCACTTGTGGGGTTACCCAAGGCTCCATTTTAGGCCCCATCCTTTTTTCACTATATATGTTACCCTTGGGGTCCATTTTCAAGAAACACAATATCTCCTTTTATTGCTTTGCCAACAATGTAGAAACGTACATGCCGATGTAAACAACATCTAATGACTCTGTACCACCTATCTCGGACTGCTTAAAGGACATCAAAATCTGGTTGCTGCTTAACTTTCTCACTTTAAATGAAAGTAAGACAGAGATTCTTAGGTATGGATGAGGTAACTTGCTGGGTGATCCTCTTGGTGCCCTAAGCCCTCTAGCCTCTTATAGTTGAACCATTTGTTAAGAATTTTACTTTGATAGCTCCTTCTATCTTGGTAAGCAAATTAGTCTTGTAGTGAAATCGAGCTTCTTAAGGTTTATCTTTCTCTGAGGGATTTCTCCGAAGTTATCCATGCATTTATTACATCTTGGCAGAATTATTGTAATTCCTTGTACCTGGGGGTAGATCAGAAATCCCTAAATCAGCTCCAGCTTTTTACATCATCATTCTCCAGCCTGAGCACTGAGGTCAGCTAAAGCCAGTTACTTCTAGTTGTCGCAAAAGCCAGGCTAAAATTAGAGGGGATCGAACTTTCGCGGTGGGTGGTCCCATTCTCTGGAATAGCCTACCACTGCATATTCGAAATGCACACTTTTAATTAGTTTTTAAATACGTACTTTTTTACTCTGGCTTTTAATCCTAGCTGAGTTGGCATTAAATGTCTGTGCTTCTATTTTGTCTGTGTCTTACGTGTATCTATGCAATTTTATTTACCTGTACATTTCATATTTTTTGTATACTTTGATATTTTGTCCTGTACAGCACTTTGGTCAACGACAGTTTTTGTAAATGTGCTTTATTAATAAAGTTATCAGCTGACAGTTGAATATTCAAGGAGGTTGCAGCCAGAGGGTAGGTGATTGTCACAATCTCAGGAATGTCATAAATTGACATTGTCTCCCCAGGATTGTTCCTCATCCATGCATCACACGTGGTATTGATGTGTCCCTTTAGACCAACCTGTCTAAGGGTTGTAATTGATGAGCGCAATGGGGAGGGAATGACAGCGTAATTATAAAATGTTCTTTGGCATAATTGAGTCCATCAATGGACATGTGAGGCTCATGGTTATCCAAAAGGAGTAAACATAGCTTTTCCTTGGCGCACTTTGTATGCTCAATGAATTGTTTCAGGAAGTCAACAAAGTGCACATGTTTCATCCAACCAGAGGGATTTGCCCCTTTTTTCTGCCAGGTCACCTGTTATTCAGGAAATGATCATGGACATTGACACAGGGGAATATAAAATATGGAGGTATACTATTCCCTGTGGCTGACAGTATAGGCCAGTGTGACAAGGGTTCCCCTTAAAGTGGAGGTTAGTGAGCCTACTTGTTTGAATCCACATCTGCCTACCACTTTGTCAGGTTTATGTACAGTGATCACACCCCTTTATGTACAGTGACCACATCGACATTCCATATAGCTCCAGAAAAAATGAAGAGACCACTCTTTTCTTTCCAAAAATGTCAAAAAGGAAGGCATGGCTGCCTGACTTTCAACTTCTTCTCTGGTAGCCTTTTGACAATACCAAGTCAGAGAACAGTAATTTATGTGAAACCTTGAAGTACTTCTGATTGATTTGTTCTGCAACTTCACCTTCCTCACTTGATTTAACTTCATGTATGGTGGTGTGCTCCATTCTCTGTCTATCTTTTATAATTTCTAGCTATCTTTCCTTCTAAAACACATTTCCTAATTCCAATTACATATTCATTACATGCTTATTATACCCACCTCCTTGTCTACTGTCCTTGTTGCCACAATGCAATTCATTACACCACACTGTAAGTAGTGTGTGTGTTTGTGTGTGTGTGTGTGTGTGTGTGTGTGTGTGTGTGTGTGTGTGTGTGTGTGTGTGTGTGTGTGTGTGCGTGCATGCGTGCGTGTGTGTGGATATACTGTCTCCTACAGAAGACAAGTAGTGTGTTAGTACAAACACACACACACACACACACACACACACACACACATACTGTCTTGTGTAGTCCAGGGATATGTCTACTGCTCAAAATTATACGCATGTACGGTTGTGCTCATAAGTTTGCATACCCTGACAGAAATTGTGAAATTTCGGCATTCCGAAAAGGTTCCCACACCTGTGGCTTTTTAAAGTGCAACTAGTGTCTGTGAATAAATAGTCAGTGAGTTTGTGAGCTCTTACGTGGATGCACTGAGCAGGCTAAATACTGAGCCATAGTTAGCAGAAAAGAAAAGAACTGTTAAGAGACCTGCGTATCAAGTTAATGGAACTTGATAACGTTTGAAAAGGATATAAAAACATATCCAAATGCCAGTCAGTACTGTTCAATCACTTATTAAGAAGTAGAAAATTCAGGAATCTCTTGATACCAAGCCAATGTCAGTTAGACCAAGAAAGATTTCAGCCCAAACTGACTGAAGAATTGTTCGGGATACAAAGGAAAACCTACCGGTAACCTCAGGGGAAATACAGGCTGCTCTGGAAAAAGACTGTGTGGTTGTTTCAACCATAGTTGTTTCACACTATGACTAAACTTGAACAAAAATGAGCTGCATGGTTGAGTTGCCAGAAGCCTTTACTGCACCAATGCCACAAAAAAGACTGGTTACAATAACAACAATAAAATAACCATGACATGTCTCACATATACACACATCCCTCGTGATCATGTGTGTATGCGTCCGCTTGCTGCCGTGCCTGGGTTTCTGTCCTGAAAAGGGGGGGTGGCGTCAACTCCGGGGTGATGCCAGTGCCAGCTGAATCCCCTTGGGGATCCCTGCCGGATCGTTAGTCGTACTCCGTATGTCTTTGATTAGTCGTACTTACCTGTCAGTTTTACGCCTTCTATCTTTCTGTTCTGCACTCCGTCAACAGGATTCCGCATCTCCCAACGCGCACCTGGATTTCACCCCCTACAACCGGACCGGCTACCACGTCCCAACCTGCATTCACCTTCCTGTCTACCTGTCCACCGGGAACCATCTGCAAGCCATTCCCCCCTGCCAGCTCCCCGTCTATACTCACCTTATACATTTGCCTATTTGACCACTAAACCACCCTTCACTACTACCTCTTGTCCTCGCCTGCTTTTGGGTTTCACTCAGGTTCCTGACAGTTACAAAACCAAAATAGAGCTTTATGGTCACAACCATAAGCGCTATGTTTGGAGAGGGGTCAAAAAGGCCTATAATACACAGAATATGGCTTACAGATGTTTTGGGGGGGTGTGAGCTTTTAAGGGAATTATTGTGAATATTGATGGCAAGATGAATACAGGATGTTATCATAAAATACTGGCAGACAATTTGCATTCTTCTGCATGAAATCTGCACATGGGACGCTCTTGGACTTTCCAGCACGACAATGACCCTAAGCACAAGGCCAAGTTGACCTTCCAGTGGTTACAGCAGAAAAAGGTGAAGGTTCTGGAGTGGCCATCACAGTCTCCTGACCTTAATACCATCGAGCCACTCTGGAGAGATCTCAAACATGCGGTTCATGCAAGACGACTAAGGACTTTGCATGAACTGGAGGCATTTTGCCAAAATGAATGTGCTGCTATACCACCTGCAAGAATTCGGGGCCTCATAGACAACTATTACAAGAGACTTTAATAATCTCCATGAAACGGTTGACTCAGGTAGCCCCACAATTCTGGGGCTTCTGGGTGTAATACACAGTATTAAGAACTAAAGGTTTGCAGACTTTTGAACAGGGGTCTGATCATTTATTTTTTTGTTGCCATTTTTTGTTTTATGATTGTGCCATTCTGTTATGACCTACAGCTGAGTGTGAATCTCATAAGAAATAAAATAAATCTGTTTTGCCTGTTCACTAATGTTTTCTTTACAAATGGTACATATATTACGATTTCTCCAAGGGTATGCAAACCTTTGAGCAGAACTGTATAATAATCAATTTACTGTAACATTTAATACTATTATCAGAGCTGGTGTATTTCACAATGTATTTTGAACTTGTTATATGTGTATATGAATGCTAGAACAAGTTGTCACATGTGAAGACTTGCCACAAGATCATTAAGACAACTTGCCTCAAACTGACATGAGTGCAAATGTTGGCTAAATCTCAAGGTTAGCTCAACATGCAGAAGGACTGCAGCTGAGGCTATCAAAAGACACATTATTGTCCCTTCAAAATTAATAGTGTTTAATTGCATAAAATGTAAAGTGCAATTTTTTACCTTTGAAGAGGGAACATTTGAAACGAGGGCTCACCTCAGATTAGAGTGACCTTGACCACATGTGAACAGAAAGTTGACCCTAGAACATGTAGTCAGACAAAGTAGCTATTTGATTTTTGTGATAGCGCCTTTAGTGTAGGAGGTATGAACCGTGTGACAACTTACACGTGTGACAACTTATCATGTTCTCCCCATATGTATAATTTTTGCAATTTTATATAAGAACATTTCCATAATATATTTGCAGTAATAGATGACTGTTGTGTTTTACATTTACGTTAATCAAATCAGATTCATTTTATCAAGCCCTTTTTACATCAGCAGTTGTTACAAAGTATTTTTACATATATCCAGCCTGAAACCCGAAAGAGCAAGCAACAAAGTTAATGACACAGTGGCTTGGACAATTTCCCTAGTAGGGTCCAAACTGGTCGCAGGAAACATCAGGCAGTAATTTGATATGCAATATATCCAGGAAGACTTTGGACAGGGACAGCAATGGGCCCTTTTACCTGTGCAGATCAGTCCTTAATGTCAACCAAGTCAAAAGTGAATACTGTCATTAATTGCATAATGTCTGCACTGCCTCTTTCTCCCTTTTCTTCTTTTTCTCCTGCATTTTTTCACACTCATTCACACACACAAAAGGAAACAAAATACAGACAGACAAACACAATACTATGTAAGCGGTGCATTGTCACTTGCTTTTATAGTTGCGAGATATGTGGGCCCAAGCTTCAGGAAAACCAAAAAAATATCGGCACGCGAGATGGTGCACCAGTCTCGAGAGAGAATGTAACAATGTGTGCAGTTGGAAATCCAGTACATTTGTCTGAGTGACACTCGACAACCATCCCAGACCTGGAAAGCACCACATGTTCTTGGTCTAGTCATTGCACTTTGTTCAGCCCAGATCCCATTTCTGGGTTACATACACATGTACCTTGGGTGAGTATATTGTCTTAGGTTGTCCGGATATCACAGTTTGGATCTTACCCATAATTGGCTAACCAGCCCTCTTCTCTGGCCACACTTCATGGCATGTATCATTGAGGATTGGAGGATATAATATATGTTGCAAGACTACTCCTCGAGCAGCCTTTAGCATACAGCAGTTTTATCATGTGGTACAATAAAAAAAACGTGCACCACCCTCATGCCTCAGCATCCAAAGTCCCCCAAAGCAAGGGCCAAAACCGTGCAACTAAAAAACATGTTGCCTGTTCAGACACTTGTATAATGAAAATATTTATCTTCCCGAGATTACGATCAGAATTACAGTGGGATTAATCAGTCATTTTTATTCACAAAAACAAACATACATACCAGTACACATATACAGTGGGGAGAACAATTATTTGATACACTGCTGATTTTGCCGGTTTTCCTACTTACAAAGCATGTAGAGATCTGTCATTTCTACCATAGGTGCACTTCAACTGTGATAGACGGAATCTAAAACAACAAAAATCCAGAAAATCACATTGTATGATATTTTAATAATTAATTTGCATTTTACTGCATGACATAAGTATTTGATCACCTACAAACCAGTAAGAATTCCGGCTCTCACAGACATGTTAGTTTTTCTTTAAGAAGCCCTCCTGTTCTCCACTCATTACCTGTATTAACTGCAACTGTTTGAACTCATTACCTGTATAAAAGACACCTGTTGTCACGTCCTGGCTATGCCCCTAGCCATCTTTGCGCTGGCTGGGGCCATAGACAGGACGTGGCCAGAAGAGGTGCCTCTAGCCACCTCTATGTGCTTTGGTTTCCCCAATTGGAGGCAGGTGTTCGTTATTGCCTCCAATTGGGGAACCTATTTATGTTGAATGTTTGCACACAGTTGTGTGGTTCATTTTGGTTGTTAGCCGTAGGCTATTAGACCCAGTCATCGTGTCTGCTCTGAGTTTGTAAGTTTGTTTTCTTTTCTTAATTAAACCATGGATTACTATTCAAACAGCCGTTCTGCCTCTGCCTATCTGTCCTCATACCCCGGACCATATGACAGAATGAACCACCACATGGACAAAGCAAACAGAACGGCGAATTGGCAGCCCCAAGATCTTTTTGGGGGGTGCTATATGGGAGCGTTGGCGACGTCATGGAACTGGCATTCAGGGCGTGGGAGCGCGCCAGGGAACTCCGCGCTGCCCAGAAGCCGCAGCTAGCTCGCCGCGCTGCCCAGAAGCCGCAGCTAGCTCCCCGCGCTGCCCAGAAGCCGCAGCTAGCTCCCCGCGCTGCCCAGAAGCCACAGCTAGCTCGCCGCGCTGCCCAAAAGCCGCAGCCTGCGCCCCGCGCTGCCCAGAAGCCGCAGCCTGCGCCCCGCGCTGCCCAGAAGCCGCAGCCTGCGCCCCGCGCTGCCCAGAAGCCGCAGCCTGCGCCCCGCGCTGCCCAGAAGCCGCAGCCTGCGC
>JACXGJ010008817.1:0-26005 GCA_016801105.1 Esox niger
GGGGCTCCCTGTCCCCTAGCCGTTGGGGGCTCCCTGTCCCCTAGCCGTTGGGGGCTCCCTGTCCCCTAGCCGTTGGGGGCTCCCTGTCCCCTAGCCGTTGGGGGCTCCCTGTCCCCTAGCCGTTGGGGGCTCCCTGTCCCCTAGCCGTTGGGGGCTCCCTGTCCCCTAGCCGTTGGGGGCTCCCTGTCCCCTAGCCGTTCAGGGCTCCCTGTCCCCTAGTCGTTGGGGGCTCTCTAGCGGCCGAGGATCTCCTAGCGATCAGGGGCCCTAAGCCATCGCTTATGTCACATTTGCCTTAAACTGGCCCACCTCTGTGGCCTGTGTACCCACTTCCAACCAGAAAGCCCCGGCAAAAAGAAATGCCCTACTAAGACAATATGACGCCATATGTGAGGAACCCTCATACAATGAGTGAAAATACAATGCACTTGTTTTGCGTGTGATTTTGTGACCTAAAAATCAATTTTGACAGTAGCATAAACATTGTCTTGCTACTATAATTAAATGTCTACAATATGTATAGCAATAGAAGGAATTGTGCCAGTCCATCATAAGCACTGGGTTGCCCAGAACAACACGACACGGCCAAAAACGTGTGCATGCGGTCGAGTGCTTGGTCGGGAGGGCATGCATACAGACACCTCAGTTCAACTCTGCCCGTGTGTTTTGCAGTTAGGCAGGTTGTCTTGAGTGTCAGTGGGAGGGCGTTGAGGTGGAGGGTTGTGTTACTCAGAAATAACCATCAACCTCTTTAAACCAGCTGTCTTGAAACAAGATTTGACATCCACCTAGGTGTCAATCTCTCCCCGGGCCTGTCTGTCTCCATCAGGCGTCTGTGCATCTTTGACACACACTCCACACACACAAACATGACACCATTCAAACACCAACCTCTTTTTAATAATAGGACGCTGTTTGAACTCTACACTCTCTGAAAATGTAACACTATTGAAATCCTACCCTCCATGTAGAAATAGGTAGATAGGAAATTGCACCGAGACACCAGGACATTGTGATTAGTTTATGAAACCTTGGTATGTACAGACCCCATGTCTATCTGCCTTTTAGACACACACACACACACACACACACACACACACACAACACACAACACACACACAAACCTGTTGTTCGGGGTGTGATTCTCAAAGATGAAGCCAGCTAGCCAAGGAGGCGGGTGTCACTGTTTTGCATTCATTTAAAGAAGCACAACAAACATCAGCACACATCTGATAATAATACATGACAATTTCCACAGCAATTTCAGGGTCGCCAGATGGGACGTGCACAGCGTATCTGCATGCATTCAAAACAGAACCAACTGCACTGCTAAATTACAACACAACAGTTTACATTTATGGGTAATTGTTGGTTGATTGTTCAGTGTAATTTAGGAAACAAGCATGCAGCAGGCAGCTGTCATAAAGCAGATCATTTATCCCTATTCCCTACTGTCAGTAGAGGTAGGGGGAAATTATCTAATGGTGGATATAATCAGACCAATGTAGGCAAACTTATTAGCGCTGGGTTGTGTGATTGTCTCTCCTAGTTGTCTAAACATACTGTAACGGGAAGTCCCTGTGGATAAGAGCGCCTGGTAAATGACTAAAATGTAAATCCTTTGTTTATTCCTCTGCCATTTTAATTATCTTCCCATGGAATACAGCTGCAACAAATTTGGCATGTGATGATGCCATGGCAACGGGAATTAGGTTAATGAGAAGGCTATTGTTTTCATGTCTTTTTAAATTAATAATTGTTTTTCGCTCCTCCACTCTTGTCAATGAACAGTAAGGTCTCAGGAGTACCCTGCATGAAGAAACAAAAGATTACAGCAAAAACAACCAGCTTTAAGAAATGTGCCAGAAAGGCTGTTGGACTGTAATTTGCAGACTTTTACAGATACCTTGATTCCTGTTTGCTTAGAATTTAGATCACACGAGCTTACAAAGAAACAAACCATTTAACATATAAAATAAAAAATTTACTAAAATGTTAACACCCAAAGACTGCTAGATGATTATTCCATTGTGGATTACTTCAATACCCATTCTAAGAGACAAACAATCCTAATTTGATAGATGTTGGTAATTTAAGCTGTGTTTATCCTGGAATTTTCTCCCATACAATTCCTTTATCCATCCTTATGCTACAACACATAAAATGTTTAACCTTTGACATGCTTAGAGTAGCCTAGAGTGCCACTGTGCCAGATTGCAATGCACACACTGGAAATTAATTATGTGTTTTGTGGTATGACAACTTTCTCAAAGAGCTTATTTGTCTTTTCATAGATCACGTGAGCCTTTCTTGGTCAATGAAATTGCGAACTGTCAAATACATGAATGCAGTAAATGTCTCTTTATTCAGGTCATGGCCTGGGGATCGAGAGATGTGGAAAGGGAGGAAAAGAGTTTTGCGAACCTCTGCTACATATATCAGCACCAACCAGGTCATGAGGGTTTGATAAGCACATCAGCTGCAGCCAATTAAGGCAATCAACCTGGAGAGAGAGGCCAGAAAAGATCCTTTAAACTCAGCGCTGGGCGTCAAGGCCAGTTTCATTCTTTTTTCATTGCAACTCTCTAATCAGAGATTTATTTTGACCTGGAACACCAGGTGGGTGATATTATTGAGGAGGTAGAACAGAAAAAACAGCATTATCTGGACTTCATTGGGTGAGAGTTGAATACATTGATTGTAGAAGATCAAAACGATCACAGGCAACTGCCAACTAAGGGATATACAAACCACCTTGCAGAATAAATAATAATTTTTTTTGTGGAAACCAGTCAGTCACGATTTAATCAAGATACATTATGATTTTGCTCCTCTACAACATGGCCTATGACTCTAGCTAAGGGTCTAACTATATAATATTACAAATATATAGATAAGACAGAATACAGTCTCAAATAACAAGGACATAATAAATATAAATATGTGTGCTTTCAGACGATTAAAATAATCAATCTTGATAAATTTCATACTTCTGCAGGAAAACACCATTAAATATAATTGTAGAATGTGTTCAACGTTTGCTCTTAATACACACAGTGCAAATCAGTGCGTTATGTTGAAGACATTCTGTTTCGTAATAAACTATGGACAGAGTTTGTCCTGGAATTAAATTAATACAAGTTGTCACAGCCCTTTAATGTCGGTCCATAACTTACCTCAATAACTGGCAGAATCTATACACCGATCAGCCATAACTGCAAGACCAAAGCCACATATTGTGTTGGTCTCCCTTTTGCTGCCAAAACAGAGCTGACCCATCAAGGCATCAAGACTCCACTAGACCTCTGAAGCTGAGGTATCTGGCACCAAGACGTTAGAAATAGATCCTTCAAGTCCTGTAAGTTACGAGGTGGGGCCTCCATGGATCGGACTTGTTTGTACAGCACATCCCACAGATTGAGATTGGACTGATATCTGGGAAATTTGGAGGCCAAGTCAACACCTTGAACTTGTTGTTTTGCTCCTCAAACCATTTCTGAACAATTTTTCCTTTGTGACAGGGTGCATTATCCTGCTGAAAGAGGCCAATGCCATCAGGGAATACCGTTGCCATGAAAGGACACATGGTCTGCCACAATGCTTAGGTAAGTGGTACGTGTCAAGGTAATATCCACATGAATGACAGGACCCAAGATTTCCCAGCAGAACATTGTCCATGCCGGCTTGCCTTCTTCCCATAGTGCATCCGGTTGCCATGTGTTCTCCAGGTAAGAGTGATAGTAGAGGAGACAGGATTCATCAGACCAGGCCACCTTCTTACATTGCTCCGTGGTCCAGTTCTGATGCTCAAATGCCACTTGTAGGCGCTTTTGGCCGTGGTCAGCATGGTCACCCTGACTGGTCTGCGGCTATGCAGCAACACGGGCCAGCCTTCAATCCCCACGTGCTTCAATAACAAGGTTATCAGCGTTATTCACATCGCCTATCAGTGATCATAATGTTATAGCTGATTGGTGTAAGTAGCCCATTTCAATCTAAATAAATGTTTGCTGGTCCCATAGTTCTACGATCTTATATTTTTCTCTTGATTAAGTTACCAAGTACAAAAAACGGTTATGTTAAACTACTGTATTAAAACACATTTACCCTTCTAATCTTGAGAGCAGCAGGGTGTGCAGGTATTTGATCCAAAACTGAATCGGACCTAAGAATTTCAAGGCATTGTACTTTGATATTTAGGATGAAATGTGGTAAGAAAGAGATTCAGCTGGTGGTCTGTAAACATCAGAATTCTTGATGGATGTTTAGCTACAACCAAATACTTGTGTCTCTTTTAATTAATTCTCAATAAAATAGACGACTTGAATAGGCAATGGCATAAGGTAGTCAAGGTTGATATGTTGTGTTGAGATGTTTATCTAAAAACATTGATCAGGGGAGCTCTGTCATTTATGCAGAGCACCAAATTGTTGGTTAATTCCACTGTAAGAATATGCTTCAGTGGAAGCGCAACTGGCGATGACATTAGGTTAATGCTTAGCCTAGATTAGCAAAAACTATAAATAATGATCACTTACCTATCTACAGGAAAGATGTTAGTTGGTGGTCTAATGCAACAAAACAAGTTGGTGAATAGGGCCTGACTTAAGGGAGGCACACCTGGCCTTTTCATTTAAACGTTTTTTGAACATTTCTTTTGAGCTATGGGACGTAAGCAGAACTATTCCAATTTCCACACAGCCATTCCAATAACGAATGAGTAGCCTATAGGCTTGTACTAACATGTTGCTAGGCAGGATTCACAGACCAGAGCCGGCTAAAACATTATAGCCAAACATTTATGACATGAAGGGCAAGCAAGTTTATTTATATAACACAGTTCATACATAGAAGCAATTCAATGTGCTTTACAATAAAAAGAAAATTATAAAAATGCAATAGAATTAAAACAGTCAGATTGATACAATTCTCTAAACCAGCTGTCTCCAGGGGGACTGTACATGAACTTCAACACCCCAGAATCTCAATCCTCAATACTCCAGCACTTGGAGGAACTCGTCTATCCCATTTGTAAGACAATCTTTGCTTCGAGGTCTTACTCGGCTCTCACCAGGGGGACATTTACTCATAGGATTTTGTGCTCATATGTTTTCATAACCTGGCAGAAATTGTGAAATTTTGGCATTGATTTAGAAAATATGACTGATCATGCAAAAATAATATATTTATGATAGTGATCATATGAAGTAATTTATCATCACATATTTGTTTGGCTCCTTTTAAATTATAATGATAACAGAAATCACCCAAATGGTCCTGGTCAAAAGTTCACATACCCCTGAATGCTTGACCTTGTCACAGAAACACAAAGTGACATACAGGCAAAAATGGCAATTAAAGATGAATTTCCCACCCAAGTCTCTTAAAAATGCAATTAGTATCTGTGTATAAATAGTCAATGAGTTTGTTAGCTCTCACATGGATGCACTGGGCAGGCTAGACTAACAGGGTAATGGAGCTTTATAAAGATGGAAAAGACTATGAAAGGATAGCCAAAGCCTTGCAAATGCCAGTCAGTACCGTTCAATCACTTATTAAGAAGTGGATAATTCAGGGACATCTTGATATCAGGCCAAGGTCAGGTAGACCAAGAACGATATCAGCAAAAACTGCCAGAAGAATTGTTTGGGTTACAAAGAAAAACCCACAGGTAACCTCAGGAGAAATACAGGCTGCTGTGGAAAAAGAGAGTGTGGTTGTTTCAAGGAGCACAATACGACAATACTTGAACAAATATGAGCTGCATGGTTGAGAAAGCAGCCTTTACTGCCCCAATGCCACAACAAAGCCTGGTTACAATATGCCTGACAACACCTTGACCCGCCTCACAGCTTCTGGAACACTGTTGGAGTGACAAGACCAAAATAGAGCTCCATTGGTTACAGCAGAAAAGTGGTTCTGGAGTGGCCATCATGATATGCCACACCTGTGAGGTGGATAGATTATCTCGGCAAAGGAGAAGTGCTCACTAACACAGATATAGACAGATTTGTGAACAATATTTAAAAGAAATAGGACTTTTGTGTCAGTAAAGCCTCTTGTCTCTACCCAGAACAAATCTTATTTTGCCATTGGCCATTTTAACAGCTAATTGGCCATTAGTGAATGATATTGATACAGTTAAACTGACTAACGTTTCTTACTAGGTTTACCTCCACCACAAATAGCGTCTATGAACTGTATGTTGTTTTCCACTGGCAGTTTTAACAGTGTATTAGCCAGTAATAGGCTTTACCAGTATCTACTAACTTACTGGATTACTCATCAGAATCGAAAAATTGCTAGCAAGTCTGCCAAAACTATTTCATTTCATGGCATTAGAACATATTTTATTCTTTCATGGCATAACATTGTACTTTTTTCATTCATTCATCAATTTCATCCATCAATTGAAAAGACAAGAGAATCATGGAACCTACCGGAAATAGTCAATTTTGTATAACCAACTGTTTTATTGCAGCCCACAAATAAAATTAATAAATGTCATTCCTTCCATGTGAAAGGCACTGTCTTTAACTACTACGCCATAGCCTTACACGTTTCAGCAGTCACTGGTCACCTTTGAGCATTGTGTTAAATTGATTAACGTTTCTTATTAAATGTACCTCCCTCATAGCATCTATGAACTGTATGGCTTTGGCACTGGATGTTTTTACAGCTTATTAGCCAGTAATAGGCTTACTAGTATCTACTAACATCCTAGGAATAATAATAAGAATTGAGCAATTGCTAGCGAGACTGAAGATGACATTTTCCATGACAGAAATAGTCGCAATATAACTATACAGTTTTAGTTAAGGCATACTATAACGTCTCTACTGTATGTTATAGCCAGCAAATGTGTTTACCTTGAAAATCCACCAGAAACAGTCGCAATATAACTGTCAACAGTTTAATTTCAGTCTTACTATAATGTAGATACTGAAGAACTGTTAGCCAACAGTTTTTGCCAAGTTTTTGTCTATAATTCATAATATGGACGTTGCTTTGCTTGTGAGGAGATAAAAACGCAAGACCAATAGTTTACCACAACGCTATTTAATAAGGGGGAGTCAGTCAGTCACTCAGTCAGTCAGTCACTCATTCTGTAAGAGATATTCACTCTTTTTGGCCAGCTCTGCTGCACCTTTTTCTTTCTTTTCCAAAAAAGTCCAAAAGGAAGGTTTTGAGTGAGAAACAGAAGGGTTATAATTAAGAGACCACTGCAAATTGAACGCAGTGGTCTCTTAATTTTTCCAGAGCTGTAGATATTAAACAGAAATGGTCTGAGAACTGATCCCTGCGGAATTCTACATTTCATAGCCACCCTATCAGATTAATCATTTCCAATGCTGACAAAGTAACTCAAGCCATCTAAATTTGAACTGAACAAATTAAGGACTGTCCCAGAGAGTCCAACCCATTTCCCAGCCTGTCCAGAAGTGTTCTATGATCTACAGTGTCAAATGCAGCACTGAGATCTAATAGAAACAGAACTGCCTTTCTGTCCGCATCAGTATTCAGTTGTATATCATTTAAAACTTTTATCAGAGCCATTTCAGTACTGTGGTGAGGTCGGAAGCCTGACTACAATCTAAGAGATCGCTTGAGTTCACAAAATCGCCAAGTTGATTGAAGATCTCTAATGATATATTGAAAACTTGGCCACTCCACAACTTGGTACTTGAAAGCACCCATGACCCCATAGGCTTACTAGTGAAATTAACATGAGGGAGTACTTCAGGGGTACTCCGAGCAGAGCAAAATTCTGTCAGTGGTGCAGTAACTGAAAAAGGTCAGGAGCCCCGTATATTAAATAAAACATATGTGTTCACATGTTAACTTTGACAGCCCTAATAAAAGTTAAATGATAAATTACAATACATTTGGTTGCGTCTTACTACAAAGCCTTTCTTTTTCAATCTTGCCTTTTCCACTTCTCCTTTTCTCTTTGTATTCTGTAAACCTGATATTAGTCACTTGTCAGTCTGTTTCTTCGATCTAAAATTCTGGCATTGCTTTAAGATGTAAAGTAACTTAACGGCAAATGTCTTCTGTGTCTGGAATGACAGCCAACAAATTACTCAAAGGTGGCCTATTGAATGCTTTGTTAATTTGTGTAGCCTAATTATCGTGATATAATATCAGAAAATATGACAGCTTTTTTGTCACTTTGGTATTAATATTGCACCACTCATAGGACAAAAAACAACATTTCATCACATCATCAATAAAGCCCTTTCACCCCCAACTCTAAACACATCTGACATGAAATGAGGACCACAAACAAGATAAAACATCAATGTGTCACCTAGCAAGATGTTTCATGTTGAAATACATTATGTTCATATAAAGTCATTGCATGCCTTTTGATAGGATTTTCTTCTCTAGTGTAAAACTAACTTTTACTGTCACTATGCTCATTGTTCCTAATCGATCATCGCTCAACCATTTGGTGAATATACTGTACACATTTCACATTGTTTTGCCAACTATTATAAGATTGAAAAGTAGAGAATCACCCCCATAAGGCCATAGATTTGTATATGACCTCAGAGGAATTCAATGTCACAACCTTGGTGTTGATGTTGTGAGCCACAAAAGACCACTGCATTGCCTGTGTGCTATACTTTCCCATATATAGTAGTAACCATATAAACCATGTGAACACTGGCAATGTTTTTTAACATGGAGCAGAATGGACAGCAAAGGAGAGGCATAAATCAGAAAAGCCCTGGACAGGGTCAAAACAAGAAACTCAGCTGATGGAAATATCACATGTACATCTTTGTTGAAAAAGCATGCTTCTACGTGGCCAAAACCTGACACAGTGTCGGTGTAATATGATTGGCCAATGATCAACTGTCCATGTGCCTAGATAACGTGAGGGAAACATATCCACATGTGCAGCCTATCTGTAGATACGGTTGTAGGAAACCAGCCTCTTCTTGAGTTTTCCAGTGCTGAGTTCCTCAATTATATTGTGTGGGGCATTGTCAGGTTCCAGCCATTAGAGGTGATGGTTTTGGCCCAATCCTTGATTCCTGACCCTACAGTACCTGGCCCCATAATCTCCTTTTCATTATGGAGGTGGAAGGTCTATGACCGCGATCCCCATGAGCATGTCACCCTCCTTCAGCTCATGGATAACGTCAATGACTCATTTTGAAATATATGTGTTAAATTGTTATGCTCAGACTAATTGATTATTACAAGGACTAAAATAACAGAGGTGCACAATGTACTTATTCTATTTCACCAAACACTTTGTGTTTGAACCAATGAACATTTGGAGAAAGATTGTTATAAACCAAATGAGAGAAAAAAATTCTGATGCAAGTTTTAATTGGTTAAAAGTGTGATTAATTAGAGTACTAAGGGTTCTGAAAAACCACAACATATTATTGTTAATAGTACCAAAGCTTCCCCCCCAAAAAATTATAATCATCAAACATCTTTTACAGCTGTCATTTATCATTGTGTACATGAATCACGTTTTCAGTGAAGGAGCTCTATGGCACCGTAATAGGATAGCGTACCGCCCTGCACGATGGATTTCGTTTGCGTTGGAGACCAGCGCAACCGTAGTGGTAGCATCATCTGGAAACGGAGGTAAAAAAGGAATTACTAAGTGTAGAATCTGAATGAAAGATGAGACAACCGAGCTGCGGGGATACAGGTTGGAAGTCACAACTATTGCGCTCCACAAGAGTGATACGAAGAAAAGCAGAATATTTTTTTTGTGGATTACAACCCGCTCAAGTGACACATCAGATGCCCAGGAAAGACGTAAAGTTCGTGGCACGCGCAATTACTATAATTTGATGAATTAAGGATTCTGTCAATGGACTTACATGATGAAAAGGGATTTTAATAAAGAGCGTTTTTTAAGGAGTTTTAGAGATAAATCGTTTGTTATCGCGGGTCTCTGTCACATTATTTTGGACATATTTTTTATACAAAATAATAATAAAAACGTTGGAATAAAATCTACTCGGAGGGCAAACTTAATTTCCCAGTAGTGTTGATTTGCCTACCCATGAATTAATTTTCCTGGTATAAACCAACCCCCATTATAACAGTAATAGTTGCTAAATACCTTTTTTATTAATTGCAGCATAGTTTCCCTAATTACAGTCAGATGATCTATGGTGCCCTTAAAATCTGATTTGAAGTTACAGTTGATGAGTTTAATGATGAAATGTAATTGACTGGACAAAAAATGCAAGTCGTCATTGAAAGGACCAGGACTCTGCCGGACATACTCTCTCTGAAAGATGAACTGAGAATGATTGAAGAAATTGTGGCTCCTAGAAACTCTTCTTCACAAGGGGACAGAGAGGGGCATCATTACCCCTGGGTGGTAACCCTCCTGGCCAGTGTCTTAATCGCAACTATTGTGATAGACATTCTGGGAAACCTGTTGGTCATCTTGTCTGTCTTCAGGAACAGAAAACTCAGAAAAGCAGGTATACCCTATTGCAAGTACAGAAGCCGAACACATATATTGTATATAGTAGGCTAGGTAAATGTTGCAGTGTCTTCTCATGTTTTTAGCAGTGCTTTTGCAGTAGGCTACTGAGGCACCATGAACTATAAAACATATATAGGAAATAGGTTGATTCAACATTGCAAGGCGGTGGAAATAGATTGAGTTCGATTTATTCAAATATTGCTGAACGAACTCACAATCTGTTTGACCCGGGTCGCTTTACAACTGATTGAATCAACATGTTTTATTTGTGTGGTCAACTGAAATGATTGTGAAGTCATGACAAATAGTGATATAAATATGGATGCAGTGTCCAATTATTTACTAAAGGGATTCATAACCTGGCTTTACCATATTTAAAAAGAAAGATATTTTGTTATATTATTTCGGTTTAGGTCACTAGTTATGTCAGACAGATACATCTCCTTATGACTCTTGCAAGTGCCGCTACTGTTGAAATGGATCGTTGATGTGCTACTTCTTAAGTGGCAAATAATTTAGCCACAGTTTCTCAGCTCGTTATCACCCTACAAGACGTATCAAAGCAGACACAATTCAATTTTCTTCCTGAAGTGAACAAACCTTATTAATTACTGTCCCTGAAACGGATAAACACCGATTTGCTGTACAGCTTATGTGTGAATGAATGTATATATAGAAATATAATTGGCAATATATTAATGGGGATAATGGAATGTCATGGATATTATACATTATTTCTGTAGAAGCCCTGCTCTACCTAGAAATGTGGAAGGAAACCAACCTAACAATTTAGACCCACTCAGCCCAAAGGGCATGCCAGACTTCAGAGTACAGTGTAGCTGTCAATGATGGGGTTAATTAATTCAGTTTTCAATTCAGGGAAAAGGACTCTTAACTTAGGCTCTAAGTCACGTTTCCTCCAATTATATCTCAGGGACCAAGAAAGGAATTCAAATGAAGACCATTATGCTGGTTTTCTACAGACAGGCTATTTCATGCAGGTCTCTCCTGTTAGATAAACTTATAAGGTTTCCAATGAATGCACACCCTCATTCCCTTCTCATCTTACTCACTAGTTTCCTCCGTGTCACTTTCGATTACTTGATCATTTGTGATGTCCTGTCACAGACAATCATACCAGTCCCTCTCAATGAGGAGGAGGGAGGGAGCTAAAACTTGATCCTATGATCCTTCCAACTATGATCCTTCCACTTACTGTAACCCAATGAATTAACTCATGTTAGAGATAAGAGAAGTCACTCCAAGTAATATTTAAATCAGAATGTCAGAATGTCCAGTAAATGTTAGAATATTCGTCTAGTTATAATATTATTAAATGTGTGGCATTTTGTGAATTTAATGTCTTTTTATGTTGGCTAGTATATGGGAAGTTATGACATGGAGCTATGATAGTCTACTGACTATCGAGCAAAATCATTGTTCCTGATTAGTATGAATAAACAGATGGATATGAATTGTGTTCCTCAGTGAAAGCGGGAAACAGTCAAAGCAGTGAGAGTCACCACTGCAGGAGATCTCTGCCAATATAGACCTTTAGGGAACCTTAGACTCTTGGACGCTATATGTAGTTTTAACATGCAAATCAACATGACTTAAATAAGGACCCTCAAATCTCTTGATCTTATGCTTCACCCAGGTTGTACATACTAATATCTATGAAAATGATTAGTGCTGACAAGTGTTCAGGAGTGGAATGATAAGTAGCAGCAAATACATCTTAGTTAAGAGTACAATTATTTTTCAAGGTTCCATTTTATTTATTACATTTCAATGAAAGAATATGTCTAAATAGAGGATAAGAAATCAATATAAAGAAAACGGTCATACATGCTCAGAAATAGTTACTTGACCAATTTGAAAGCAACATTACATTCCCCCTTTGCCTTTCATGGAAAATGTCATTTAAAAAATGTATTATTTGCCCATGAAGAAATTATTTTGCGGTGAGTTTATAATTGAGTTACCTAAGTACATTTAAAACATAGCCTATAGTGCCTTCAGAAAGAATTCAGACTCCTTCATATTTTCCACATTTTGTTATGTATAAGACTAAGTTCATAACTGATTAAAACATTTTTGCCATCAATCTACACCAAATATCTTCTGACATAATGAAGAAAAAAAATCTAAATTTGTGCCAATTTATTGAGAATAATAAACTGAAATTTGTCATTTACATACATTTTCAACCCCTTTTTCCAATGCTTTGTAAAATTACATTTGGCAGCAATTACAGTCTTCTTGGGTATGCCTACCAGCTTTGCACACTTGTAGTTTTGCAGTTTCTTGTATTCTGTTTTTCAATCCTCTCAAACCAAATGTGGATTGTTGGTGAACTGTGATCATCAGGTCTCCCCACATATGTTCATGTCTATAACTCATGTGGGTTGTGGAAAGAGTACACACAGTATACCCTTTACAGTTCAAACCTTTGGGGTCACTTAGAGAATACATGGAATTAGTTTGAATAGGTAAATACATTATAATGATTAGGAAATATAGTCATTGACAAGGTTAGAAATAATGATTTTTAAATGAAATAATAATTGTTTCCTTCAAACTTTGTTTTTGTCAACACATCCTCAACACACCCTTTGTAGCAATTACAGACATGCAGACCTTTGGCATTCTAATGATACATTTGTTGATCTGAAGTGATTTCACTTCATACTTCAAAACACCCCCAGACCATCAAATTTCCTCCACCATGCCATCCTCCACAGAGGGCATCAAGCACTCCTCCAGCATATTTGCATTGGGTCTATGTCTCACGAATGTTCGTGTTTGTGATCCAAACACCTCAAACTTAGATTTGTTTGTCCGTAATACATTTTCAAATCGTTCTCTGTCCAGTATCTGTGTTCTTTTGCCCATCTTGATCCTTTTATTGTCCACTCTGAGATATGGCTTTTTCTTTGGAACTAGAAGGCCAGCATCCCAGAGATGACTCTGCACTGTTGACTGGTGTTTTGCGGCTACTATTTTATGAAGCTGCTAGTTGCGAACCTGTGAGGCATCTGTTTCTTAATTTAGACACAAATATATTTGTCCTCTTGCTAAGTTAGGCACCCAGAGCCACCCACTCCTCTTTCTATTCTGGTTGGAGCCAGTTTGTGCTGTTCTGTAAAGGGAGTAGTACACAGCATTGTACGATATCCTCCATTTCTTGGCAATTTCTCACATGGAATAGCATTAATTTTGCAAAACAGAATAGATTGACCATTTTAAGCCTGGAAGTCAACTCAAAATTACTGATGCTCCAGATACTCAACTAGTCAAAAGAAGGCACGTTTTATTGCTTCTTAAATCAGCACAACAGTTTTAAGCTATGCTAACATAATTGTAAAATAGTTTTATAATGATAAATAAGCCTTTTAAAATAAACAAGAAACAAAGCCTAGTTCAGCCGGACCACAATAGAAAATGTTACTCTCTCGAGAGTCGAACTTAAGTCCCGACATGGAAGACTGTCGTAAACCACTATACCAGAGGGCTGTACATTAGACCGGTGTCAGTATAGCCTCTACCCTGAAGCCTCTACTCTTTTGCCACTGGCCGTTTCAACATCTAATTGGCCATTCGTGAATGATATTACTACATTTTTACTGATCAAGTTTACCTCCACCACAAATTGCGTATAAGAACTGCATGGCGTTTGCCACTGGCCGTTTTAACAGCGTATTAGCCAGTAATAGCCTTTACCAGTATCTACTAATTTACTGGAATAGTCAAGAATTGAGCAATTGCTAGCTAGTCTGCCAAAGCTATTTCATTTCATGGCATAAGTACATATTTTTTTCTTTCATGGCATAACAACTTAATTTTTCTTTCATTAATGAATGACATTGATACAGTAACTATCAATAAAGGTGATGATAACTAACTTTTTAATCAAATGAAAAAAACGAGATAATCGTGGAATAGAAAGATAATCCAGAAATAGTTGCAATTGTTTTATTACCATAACGTTTTATTGTAGCGCACAAATAAAATTAATTAATTAATGTCATGGCTCTCAATAAATTCAAATGCAGGTATTCCACGTGAAAGTCACTGTCTTTAATCACAACGCCACAGCATTACATGTTTCAATAGTAGCTAAACACTATTGAGCATTGTGTTAAACTGACTAACATTTCATATTAAATGTACTTCTATCCTAGCGTATAGGAACTGTATGGCTTTTGCCACAGGCTGTTTTTAAAGCTTATTAGCCAGTAATAGGCTTACTAGTATCTACTATCTTCCTAGGAATATTCATAAGACTTGAGCAATTGCTAGCGAGACTGAAGAACAACTTTCCCATTACAGAAAAAGTCACAATATAACCGTATATAGTTTTAATTAAGGCTTACTTTATTGTAACTACTGTATGTTGTAGCCAGCAAATGTGTTTGTCTATCCTGACCCAAAATGCATGCACGGATGCTTACTTCGAAAACAGTCGCCATATCAGAAACAGTCGCCATATGAACGTAAACTGTTTTATTTCCGACTTACTATAATATAGATACTGAAGGTTTTAGCCAGCTAAGTTTTTGTCTACACGGAATAATTCATAATGCGCATTACGCTTTTCCTGTGAAAAGATGCGTACACGGGACCTTTAGTTTGCAGGTCAGCTGCCAGCCAGCCAGCCAGCGACATTAGTTCCTCTTAGCTGGCTCCGCTTACGCGGTCCAGCCAATACTTGGATTAGCAAACACAACATACCATTGGCACACAGGAGTGATGGTTGCTGATTAGTAGCGAGGACGCACGTGTGATCAATAATCTTACGTGTAAACTGTCCGTTCGCTCAATTTGCAAATTGCTCAATCTATCGTGAACTGTCGCTGAGCCGAACCTAGCATGCATATTGCAGGCTCTGGCAGGGCGTACCTTCCTATCTATGCAAGCGACAACCAGTCAACTCACAATTGTCGCTGGGAGAGTTTGTCTACAGAGTAGCTCCGCCCGCTATCACACTGGTTCACTGGTTCTCGTTGAAATGAATGAGAGTGCCTCTTTGTAGCTCATGCAAGCGGACAGTGTGCAAGCACTTTAACTTTGGTCTTACTACATTGCAGACTGCAAAAATAGAAAGCTTGGTAAACTGCTTGTTTGGCTTGACATTACTATTTTGACCAATGTAATGTATGCCAGATAGACTAGAAAAGCCCAGAAGATAAAGATGAGGTCATTTTGGAGGTTACAGAAACAACGCATCTTTGTGGGTTTCTCATGGGTATAACGAGTTGATTTCAACGTCATTACAAAGACGCGCGGTTCTTGTCTCATAAAACTATTCTCTGACACTGGATGGCTAACTGCAGAATATCTTGTTTTGCTTTGCTGCACGCATTGAGCCATTCTTGTCCAATCAAATGTCTGTTTTTTCATGTCACCTTTGGTATCGCCTCAGCTCGCTTGGAACCTCGACGGAGCCGGAACTAATAAAAGTATCTGGTACCAAGTACTATCCTAACCTTTGGCCAGTGGTAAAGCAAGTAAAGGTGGGGCGAGTAGAGTTGAGGTGGTAAAATGCAGTGGAAAAGCACCATAAGCGTCCCAAAACTTTTGATGATAGTGTACAGTAGCTATGTATTTCAGACATTAAAATAATATATTAAATGGACTTTTGTCCAACCAATTTATGACGGACCCTTTTAACCCACATCCTCTTAATTGCTCATGGACAATAATATTACCTGGCAAGCTCAGCGATTCTGTGTGGCAGCCTTTTGGTTAATGGTTAAATTCTCCAACTGCCAAGCCATCTGGCACCTAAATATGTCAGACCTTGTTTTCAGTACTAATACTCCAAAGAGCTACAGAATCCAAACTCATGTTGTTAATTTCTTCCCTCACAGGAAACGCCTTTGTGGTGAGTCTGGCCCTGGCAGACCTTGTTGTGGCTATTTACCCGTACCCACTGGTCCTGACGGCCATCTTCCACAACGGCTGGATTGCTGGGTACATACACTGTCAGATCAGTGGTTTCCTGATGGGCCTGAGTGTTATCGGTTCAATCTTCAACATCACTGGCATCGCCATCAACCGGTATTGTTACATATGTCACAGTATGAAGTACAACAAGCTCTTTTCCAATAGGAACACCATGTGCTACGTCACCCTGGTGTGGGTGCTGACCATACTCGCCATCGTGCCCAACTGGTTCGTGGAGTCTCTTCAGTATGACCCGCGGGTCTACTCGTGTACCTTTGCTCAGTCGGTTAGCTCCTTGTACACCATCACCGTGGTGGTGGTTCACTTCATCCTTCCCATCAGTATAGTCACGTACTGCTACCTGCGGATCTGGATACTTGTCATACACGTCAGGAGACGAGTGAAGCCGGACACAAGGACCAAACTCAAGCCTCATGACCTCCGTAACTTCCTGACTATGTTTGTTGTGTTCGTGTTGTTCGCTGTCTGCTGGGCTCCTCTGAATTTCATAGGGCTAGCGGTGGCCATCAACCCCAGACTGGGTCTGAACATCCCGGAGTGGCTTTTCACTGCTAGCTACTTCATGGCTTATTTCAACAGCTGCCTCAATGCAGTAATCTATGGGCTGCTCAACCATAACTTCAGGAAGGAATACAAAAGGATTATTGTGATCATTTTAAATTTCCACTGCAGAGGGTTTCGTAGGGACACGGAATAGCACCACAGAGGCTTTTGCTAAGCTCCAACAGCTTGGAACAAGCTTCCAAAGGGTTCTAAAACCAAGCAGCTGAGGGCTACGGAACAGGACTGACTAATGTTCTGGGCATTTAGAACAGGATTGACTCATGTTCTAGACATTTGGAACAGGACTGACTAGTGTCCTAAATATTTGGAACAGGACTGACTAGTGTTCTAGACATTTGGAACAGGACTGACTAGTGTTCTAGACATTTGGAACAGGACTGACTAATGTTCTAAACACAGTTTCATAACAGGAAATGTCAGAACAGTTAGTGATGTCACAGTTATGCATCAGCTGCAAAAATTGCATTGTTAATCCTTGAGCTTTAGATTGGATCTCACACATTTTCTGACGGTTGTTGTCTTATATTTCCAGGGGAGGTGTTTTAGCATATATCTGAGAATTTTGAAATGTTCATTGCCAGTCTTTTGAAGTGCATTTGTCATGATGTAAATCACCATTGTTACACATTTGACCGTTTTTTTATGCACATCTAAATTCAGGACAAATTGCGGCCTGCCCTTTAATTACACTCCAATCCTACCTGACTCTGCAAACTACACACATTTGCTTTGTTGAAATAGTTACAATCACAATGAGTACAAACAGTAAAACATTTTTTTAAGACAACAGCATACTACTCAGAAGGTCCAATGTCACCTGCTACAGGTGGATAGGAATATCAATTGGCCAATTAGCCGCAGCTACCCAATCCAATAAAAATACATTTTTACTGACAGATTTATGAATGTCATTAATATGATGTACAAATTCTGGAAATATGATGTTCATGATTTAATGTATTTTATTTATTATAGCGCTACTCCCAATTATTGGCACCCTTAGTAAAGACAAACTAGTTAGGCTATACATTTTTTTGTTCATCAGCTTGATTTTACACTCGAAATACAAAGTCAAAATCGAATCTTCAAAAACTTGTCATGGTTATTGGCACCACTTCATTTACTACTTTTCTATGCCCCCATGGGTACGGAAAACTAACTATAGAACCTGACTATTGAACCTTCTGATAAGGTTAAGGTAACTACAGGAACTGACATTTGTCTTGATGAAAGCATACGTTTTCTTCTGTGGGGACATTGAAATAGCTTTTGGCCATAGTGTTGGCACCTTGTAGTTTTATTAGCTGGGTACACATTATAGCCCAGCATTCATGACCCAAATTCCTAATCTCCAATGATCTGGACAAAACAACCGTCAATAAAATTGTCGTTTAAGAATAAGTGCAGATGAGTACTGCAATCTTGACAGCTCTCACTAATGTCAAGCAGTAACTATGGATGGTTCTTAGGCTTAAAAATGTTAAATGCATTAATGGTGACAAAAAATGCCCGGCATTAGGCTAAGAATTAATCTTATGCGTTAACTTGTTTACTTTAACAGCGCTAATAAAAAGTTGAATGATGAACTACATTAAATTTGGTTGCGTCTTGCTATAAAGCCTTTCTTTCTTAACCTTGCCTTTTCCACTTCTCCTGTTCTCTTTTATTCTCCATCAGTTAACATTACCAGTCACTTGTCAGTCACTTGTCTCCCATGTATACTTGTTATCACAGGTCAGGTGACTGACAGAGGGACACTTGATGCTGGCATATGGATAAGACATTCTCTAATGTTCAATGTTTGTATTCTTTGACCCTTTCCATGTGGATAGATGACTAATGGATTCTAACAACCAAATGGACCCCTTTCCACTCCTCTCCAACCTCAGCCCAGGATTTCCACAAAAGTCCCAAAGCTGAGGGAGTTAAAATGATCAAGGGTGTAGTGGGTAATTAGACCCTCCAGTGGCCCCTTTCAGCGAGTGTGCCACAATGCAGCCTACACACAAGGGAATCCAATAAGCCACTACCATATTGTTCACACCACACAATGATTGCCGTGACTAATCATCAGACGCGTGCATTTGTATCTGGTTTTAAGACTTGACATATACAAAATGAAATAAAATATAACCTAAAATGGTAAATTACTAAGTGAGTGATTTGAATGTCATATTCATTTTAGTAGTTCATTCAATTTAAAATTGGTGCATGAATTGCATCAATCCAGTCACTAGTTTTATCAGAGTCACAGAGTCTTATCAGCAACACATGACATGTGAGGGCACTCCAAACAAGTTCATAGAGGATAGCGACTGAATAGGCTCTGAAAGGTGTGTTTTTGAAAGGTAGGGGCTGAAATATAATTGGGCACCGAATACTTTCATTACAACACAACGATTCCTCAAATGAAAAATCTTTTACTAACAACTACGATTCTTTCAAAAGTATTGACAGCACTACAATCAATATTTAACCGAGTGGATTACAGTGCTGGGCCTCTTCCTGTAAAGTCTGACAATGTTTCTGAACACATTTAGAAGGTTGGACCACTCTTTCATTCAACATGTAAAAATCTTTGATAGTCTTAGGTTTGCGCTTATGGTCTGCACTCTTCAATTCATACCGAAGATTTTCAATTAAAGTCCGGACACTGAGATGGCCATTGTAAAACATTGATATTGTTGTTCCACATCCATTTCTGTGTTGATTTTGATGCATATTCTGGGCAGTTGTGTCGTCCATTTTGTAAAACCAAGCTGATAAACACTGATTCAATTTTGTTATATGCTTTTGTTTGTTTAAATTGTCGAAGATCATAATGAAAATGGAGAATGGCAAGATAAGTCTTAATAAAGAATATTCTCTGTAGCTGTGCTGTTGAGGTTTTTCCCTCTTGAATTGTATATGCTAATACGTTTCTCATCTGTCTAATGGATAATAAGATATGTACAATAACAATTGACTATCATGCATATCAGTTAGTAATACTTCAAACGGCTACTAGGGAAGACTGTTGAGATCCTACACATTATTACCCACGATGGACATACAATGGAAATAGGCTATGTTGAATGCTAAGCTCTCCAAAGATATGTTATAAGTCCGGTTTAGCTGGTGTACAGCATTATTTGTCTTCAATTCCCTTGTGGTATATAAAAATACAGCAAAATACTGTATAGACAACCAGGCTGTCCTAAGCTATTGTTTTATCAGGTCAACATTCCAAATTAAATCCTAGTGATATATTTACCAGGGGGTAGGCTTACAGTGGCCGAGGAATGTAGCTATAAATCTCTCCTTCAGATTTGTACAATTAGTTTGCAAAGAGAATAGAGACCAACTGTCGACAACAAGAAAACTCTTCCTGTGTGCCGCTTAAATATGCTGGTAGATGGAACACATGTTTATACCAGCCCAGAACAATGACATTTAATGCAGCCTGGACCTTTACTGTCACGCAATACAATCTATTTTAGCATATTACAATGTTCGCTTATCTCTTGCATGCTGTAGTGTAATCATGATTGCTATGCAGATTATCATTGAACTGTTGATTTTCAAGTTTGGAAATGCCACATTTGTGGAATTTATTTTACAAAACATTTTTGATTTTTAAAACCACGTTCTGAAGGAAAATACGTATCTTGACAAGTATCACTGATTCCTACACACCGCCTGTCAATGTGCGGTGGGCTGAGAAGTTGGTTTTGAAGGTGCCAATGTCAACTGTTTCTACCCACAGACTTTAAAGGCATTGACAAGAGTCGCTTAAGTCTGGCTAAAACCAGCTCTCCAAATCTATGCTCCACATCAACATTCAATACCTAGCCGCATTATTACGCTGCTTATATGCATGCTTTTTTCTCCCTGTGTGTGTTAGCTATGAAGGCCAATGATGAATCATCATCTAATTACAGCAATGGGCATTAGTAGCTCAACTGCAGTGAAACATCATATCACAACAGGGATACTTATTTACTTCAACAAAAGTTAACATATTTAGAAAGAAAGGCACAGAAAAGTGTGTGTTTTTTTTGGGACATGACACGAACAGACGCAATTATGCACCATTCAAGGTCCAGGCAATGTGCCTTAATGCATATTGATGTATTCCTGTCCCCATTAGAGGCATCGATTGTAGTTAGCTCATGGTATGGTATATACTCTAGTCCTGACTGATTCATGTCGTGCTTGTTTAGTAGATTATCCTCTGAAGCCAGTTAAATCAACATGGTCCCATCATTGCATTTTGGAACCTCAGCACATTTAAGGAACTTTACGAAAAACATGCTATAGATATGTCTATAACCCTGGTCCTTGAAATAGAAGTAGAACAAACATGGAGTCTGGGCTCTCATCTTCTGATTATTATTCAATCATACTTTCCTAGGCCATTTATGGGTTTAGCCCAATTGGAAGCCCCGTCTTCCTTGTGATACAATTACGATTTGACCACCCCGACATTATTCATCTCTACTATTCATCAAGCTGCGATGGTGCCAGGCCTACATAGGGTAAATCATCTTATCTCATAGGCTTCTCATTTTACTCTTTGATATGTGCAACAGTCAACTAACATGGTGGCATTTTAACACAACTGTCACAGCCAGGCTTTTACCAGGCACCCAGTTTGAGACAGACATTGATTAAAGCAGGGCGTGGCACGCTTTTTTTTGAGGATTTCCACACAAAGGTCATTAAAAAGTAAAAAGGTCTGTGAACCTGTTTTTGGTAGTCTTTGAATCATGGTAATAGTTTAAGGGAAACCAATACAACCTTAAAAGCTGGTTGGTGGAGAAACATTGTTTGGTAGTTAGGGAGGTGTTGTCATTAGCCCCTGCATGATACTGGTGCCAGATACCTCCATAGCATCATCTACTGGAGGCATTTCAATAGCTCCGCCTCCTCCATACCATTCAGCTCTGGAGAATCCGCCTCCCCTGCTAGCTTAGAAGCATATTCGGTGCTGCAGTCCAAACACAAAGTAAACAACACTTTGCCATACACCCCCAGCCCATTTTACATCCCTGCAGTCTAATCACAGTTTTTAGCCCCTAAGCCCTTGCCCTAGACACTTCCTCATAAGGAATCACTATCAAACCCAGATGAAGTCCAGCTCACAAAAGCTGCCCCCTCCGCTCTTGATTTTGCTTGATGGGAAAGGGAACATCTTTGTGGGGTTGATGCCACCCGCATGTATGCATTCCCATTAATTACAAGAAACCCAATGTGGTGACTGGGATTGGTCTTTCCTTCCACTTGGTTAATGAAATCTCTCTTCTGGCTGAACAAGTGCTGTGCTGAAAATGAAAAGTAAAGGGTTCTGATGGTACATAAACTGAAAAACTAAATACAGATATAGTTTCACCAATACTCTCACTAGAAAAAGCTGGTCAAAGCAGCCATGCAAAAAAAGAGCAGAGCCTGTGGATAAATGATAAAATAAATCAGCATATCCGTCTCTCTGACACCAGTCCAGAGATAAAAAAATGATTATTGAACAGCATGAATATACTTGGCAAACATTTAACCGACATATAGGCTAAGAGGACAGCATTTTTTTAATACAGAAGAAATATGCACTTTCTGCCTCTTGAGTCGTCTTTTTAATTTTGGTTACATGACAAAACATTTAGTACAATGTACAATACTGCACTCACTTCACTTACATCTACAATAACCCAAGAAAAAGCTGTGACGGAAGCCAATATATTAAAAGGGATACTTTGGAGATACTGGCAATGAAGCAGTTTTTCTGCTTCTTATTTGTGAAGTATGAATAAATGATACAGGCACACTTTTTACATTGTACTTGTTGAAAAGAGTATTGGAATTAGAATTTTTGTGTACTCACAGAATTGACCGGAATATCCTGATCCTAGTTTGAAAAAGGCTGATATTAAACAAAAACATGAAACTTTTCTTAATTTTTAATCAAGTATAAATGATCATGAAGTTCTGAGCAATATTTTCTCATCAAAAATTCTGTTTAAAAAATATTGGATCACAGCTGAGTTTGCACTTTGCAGACCTAGTCCACAGCACCTTGATCTAGCAAAAAATATATTTTTGCCACATCAAGGCTCTGCACAGATTTTGTGCCTATTCCTGTGGCAAATATGAATAAACAAGTGTTTACTATACACATTTTTAGTTCGAAGGAAATATTGCTCATATACAGAATTTCTCATTAATTTAAAGTAGCATCAGATAAAGACCAAGTATGGGACTTTGGTGAATATTTTTCTAACTTTAATTTTGGGCAGAATGTTTAATATGTGCACAACCTATAAGCAGAAGGATCTTCATACCTCAGTTAGCCATGGAATTCCAAGTTTGAAAACAAGTGGCTTTGATGACAAGGAGCTCATATCAGCAAATAAATGATATGCTGCACCTTTGTCAGGAATCCTTGGCCAAACATTCCCGAATACATCGAAGTTCTCCCAATGCCATGTGATATCGCCATCCCATCTATCCCTTATCAAACCAGGACCAATAAGACTGAACACATTTGTAGACAGCCAATGTAAACATCTATGGAAGCCTACAGTAGATCTTTCACAATACAACGAGATGATTGTAATGACAAGCAGCATTTGTTCCACCAAGAACGAAGGTTCAATCTCTTCTTAACACACACATACTCAAAGCTTAATCAAGCATCTGACTAATCACACAAAACTTTGGTATGGGTTACAAGACAATAGTAAAACTAAGAATTATTTGTGAATTTTTTTTTTGGATACATTTAACCTTTAACATTAACTATATTGGCAATATTAGATCATCTATGAACACTAAATCCAGTACCCAATGTTTGAGGTAAATGTAATAAATGAAAGCTTAGGGTGAAAGCACCAACATAAAATTCTGTCTACATGAGATAATAAAACGGTATTACATTGTATAACAATAATGCACATCAATATTTATACAGCTTTATAATATATGATGGGAGGACTGAGCCAGTTTTAAAATGAAATGTGCTGCACAGAATAATTTAAAATAGCTTTTTCACCTTTCAACCATTGTTTGAAATTTTCTTTGAGATTTCTACTTTTAAGTAGCCATTTAGATTTTTCCATAATGTATTTAAAGGTGCACTTAATTAAATTTCGGCAATTTTAAATATATGAAAATGTTTTCAATTTAAATTTAGCATCATTCTGAAACTGGCAAGGATACTAAATAGTCCTTAAATCTGTAGTTCCTTAGAATTACAGCAGTTATTCAAGAAAACTGTAAACATTTAAAAACCTAATCAGCAGTTCAGTTATATGGTACAAACCAATGTTTTGTCTCTCAAGTTTACAACATGAAATCAGTAAACTGCATTTTGGTGTCAGTGTTATAGCAAAAAAATTGTACAAGTAATGCTAATTTGACAACATTTAATCAAGGAAAAATATATAGATAACAATCTGCTCTGATATTCCTATTAAATACTTTCTGTAATTTCATTTTATGTAGTCTATTCATGCCATGGTTAAAAACATGCATGTTCCTCCTTCGGAAGCCTAGGGCAAAATATAGTGAATTTGAGTTAATTTAAAATTGCACCTAACTGTTATTTAACAAGTAATTTACCTATTTTAACCAGTTATTTAACCCCATTTATTTAACCACTTATCTAACAACAAGATCACGTCCAAGATGCATTTCAAGAACACATCCAAAACCTTTTTTTACATAGTGTGATGACATGCTCAATATTCAGTGGATCTAATAAATGATTTAATATTAAATTATTCAATATTAAATAATAAAGCATGGAGGTGCACTTGCAAAATGGCAATGTAAAAAAAATTTAAAAGTTAAAAACATTAAACATCAAGAAGCACAGAGAAAATAAAACTCAAGTGAGCAGAATGTGTTCTCTACTTACCTCTTACCTATAGATTTACTAAATACATTTGGTGATATTCACAAATAATCAATTTAAAAATGTTCTACAAATCAACAAAACAAAGCAGCCAACAACTTGAACAGTAAGCACTTCACACAATATCATATCCAGCTTTTTTTTATCAATTGGCAATGTATGAAGCAGGAGAGAGAACATCTGAAGCCAGGATTACGTCATCCAATCGTTTGAGTGTTTGACAGCAGTGGAGGCCACTATAAATTACCTGTCCTCAGATATCTCGACCCACCAGTCGCCCCGGTTTGACAGATCAACCACTGCCCAACCGCTCTCTCACTGGATCTGGAACAAGTTCAGATCCAGATTGTCAAGTTTGCCGTTGCGTTTGATGATCTCTGTGATGGATATGTAGGTGCCGGTGATGAACCCGATGAATCCGATCACCGAGATGAGGGAGTTCTTGATGATGACCCATGCAGAAAGGCCTTCATTGTGATAGGTCAGGATCTGGAGCATCGGAGGGAAGATGAGTGCCAGGAAGCTGCTGCTGATGGACCCCACTAAAGAGATGACCAGGTCCAGCTGAGGAATCAAAATGGCCAGGACGCCTGGGGGTGGAAAGACAGAGCCGTTACATCACCCATCGCTCCGGGAGAAAGTCCGAGAGGGGTGAAGAAGGTGAGGGTCGGGGGATGCATAAGAAACCAACAGAGAACATCTCCTACTCCTCTCTACCTGCAGAGGACAACAGGAGGTGGGGTGAGGAGGGACTCAAAGGGACAGTTCTCACGTCTCTCACCGCCGGTGTGGGGAGAGGGGGGAACTGAAACAAAATACCAAGCGTCTTTCTGATGCATCTTAATGACTGTTTGTCATGTTTTTAATGGTGTCTTTGGGGATCGATGGTGCCCTTGCTGAGTCCCACTGGTGGAAACATTTTCTTGGGTTGCTAAGGAGATCGAGGTGATTTGAAAAATTAACTGGGGAGTGCAGCAGAAACACTAGCAGGGTGAACAACAATTATTAGTGTTTAAATCTTCAAACATTTGCACCGCAAATGGCTGTCCACTAACACACACACACACACACACACACACACACACACACACACACACACACACACACAC